>CM033642.1:10459150-10480572 GCA_019512145.1 Engystomops pustulosus | reverse complement strand
GGACTTACATGCACCGGGAAGAAGAAGGTGAACTCCGGCGGACCTGAGCGGGGAAGCAACACAAGCAGGATCTCGGGCGCACGATTTTTGTGAATCGCGGCAGCTGTGCAGGATCGTCCAACAACGCACCTCGAGGATCGCGCAGAGATGGGTAAGTAAATGTGCCCCAATGTCACCGCCTCGTGCAGAGCTCGGTACTGCTGTGTGGGTTCTGTAGTGGAGCAGGATGCTGATGGCAAGATCCAGATCCTCTGGTAGGAGGATCAAAGAGGCTACTAGGGCGTGGAGCAGCCACACCGTGTAGCCTCAGCTCCAGCTACTCCACGCCCAAGTAGCCTCTTTAGAAAATTTGCATATTCCCCCATCAAAGATTAAAAAGATGAGTGGAGTAAAGGATTAGCCCTAAAAAGGGCTATCCTTACATACGTAAGATGTACCTACCACCAGATCTGCCTTAATAGGTAGATTCGTGGTGGGTGGTGGTAAGTTTCCTTCAAGCAATGCTAGTTTTATAGACACAGAGGAATTAAATCGATCTGAACAAACGAGCAATGAAGCAAAATTATTCATTTTTAACACATGATTTGAATTTTGAGACTCGGTAAGCCACAAGCTTTACCCTGCAGCCATTTTTAAAACTGATTTACTAAAATGTCATTGCTTGGGTATAACTACTGTATTGTGATGATCAATGTTTGAGGTTTGCGTTGAAGGATACTGTACCACTATGTGGGTCCGGTTCACAAACAGAGGTTAATGCAGTTGTACAGATCAAAACCACAAAAGTATGGCAGCACTTTTATGGCTTAGCAGGGTCTCTACGTTGCTTCTAAGTTCTTTCTTTTTTCTAAATCTGGTGACTAGAATGTGTTGGGCTTCAGACACTCAAGGACTGGATGGCCACATGTCTGGCTCCACGATATGGGTCTTCCTTTGATAAATGTCACATGGCCACCAACAGGCCCCAAAGGAAACCTATCACCAGCATTTTCACCTCTTAAGTAACAGTACACTTTGTTAATGGGATAACCAAGTGAGACAGGGCCCTACATCAGAATTCTAAATGGTGCCCTCTTTCCCCTTAAAAAATATAAATATTTACCATATATTCGAGTATAAGCCTAGTTTTTCAGCACAAAAAATGTGCTGAAAACCCAAACTCGGCTTATACTTGAGTAAAAAAAATTATCAAAACTCACCTTTCCGGTTTCCCCCACTGCTGGCTATATACTGGGGCAGGGGACTGGCTATATACTGGGGCAGGGGGCTGGCTATATACTGGGGGATATGGGCTGGCAGGCAATATACTGGGGTTGGCACTCTTTGGGCCCCTTGGTACCAATTGAGCATCGTTGCAACGCCACAGCCTACCTGAGTATTGTTGCTGACCATGTCCATCCCTTTATGACCACAATGTACCCAACATCTGATGGCTACTTTCAGCAGGATAATGCGCCATGTCATAAAGCTGGAATCATCTCAGACTGGTTTCTTGAACATGACAATGAGGTCACTGTACTCAAATGGCCTCCACAGTCACCAGATCTCAATCCAATAGAGCATCTTTGGGATGTGGTGGAACGGGAGATTCGCATCATGGATGTGCAGCCGACAAATCTGCGGCAACTGTGTGATGCCATCATGTCAATATGGACCAAAATCTGTGAGGAATGCTTCCAGCACCTTGTTGAATCTATGCCACGAAGAATTGAGGCAGTTCTGAAGGCAAAAGGGGGTCCAACCCGTTACTAGCATGGTGTACCTAATAAAGTGGCCAGTGAGTGTAGGTACAAAACATATCCCAATTACAGCAGTTAGAATGTGTAATACAAAAGATATCACTAAAATGTTTTTGTAAGCATTGTGCCCATAGCCTTTAAGATAAGATCCTTGGAGTATAATACACCACCATCATAACAAAAACTCCTTTTTTGTCCAATTTTTTGCAAATAAAAAAATTGCATATAGAATACATTTTTCGAACAAAAATTAAAGGATGAAGCTGAGAACGGGCTAGAACAAAAATCAGAAACCGCAGTGCATTTCACATAAGATTCAGCGATTATATTGAGAGATTCGCAGCACTGAAGCTGCTTTGAAGATGTATCTGAGATCAATGGCCCTGGACAAAGGAGGGTCAGATGCAGTTCAAATATAATGAATGCACCACGGATAAATTGCAGATAGTCCGCCAATATGGTCCTTAGAGACCAGAACCATAAATAACAACTTACCGGTATGTCACCTCAATGCCTAGTGGGTGTGGAATGTTTCGTGATGGTTCATGGAGGAGGTTATCCAGCCACACAGTCCTATGCTGGATATACCATACTCTTAGTATATCTCGTGCAACCTGCAGCGCAGGTCTCACAGCAACTGCTGGTTTACTTTTAACAAAAACTCTTTTTCCCTGCTGGGACCCTGAGCAGGTCGGCCCGGCAGGCAACAGCAGCTGACTTGTTGTCCCTGCCGGCAAGTGATTTCCTGTCACTGGGGAGTTCCTTTTTTCCTGCTTGGTGACAGGGAGTCATTGGCTAGCAGACGGCTGGCCACATGTCTGGGTTTCTTTAAATTAAATCAACCACTAAAATAAACAAAAAAAAGGTTAGAAATATTCACCTCTTCACCTTCATCGTGGCGCTGTCCTCCTCTAGTCTTATAATTAGCATCACGGAGCACAGGGACAAGATATCCGGCACTCCGGGCTGCTAATCATGCACGCGTCTTGCGTGACGTCACTTGGGAGAGGGAGGTGCGGACGGAATTAGCAGCCCAGAGCACCGGACAAGGAGCGGAGGTAAGTATTTCTACCCTTTTTTTTGAGCAAGTGACTAAACATATCTTGTATTTATTTGTTTACGAAAATAAGTTATAAAGTTTTGTCAGTTGTTTTTTTTACAGGGTTTACATTATTTAAATTAATTTCAATTTAAAGTAAGTATTCTATTTAAAGTAAGGGTTAAAGTTACAGGGTAAGGGGTAAAGTTAAGGGATAAGGTTAAAGGCCACAGCCAATATATTTTCCACTTGAGTTGTTATCAGTGTTATTTATTTAGGTAAAGATATCTGGTGTCTTTGGAGGCCTTTATAATCCCATAATTTGTTTTGCAAGTGGGTTCCCACGCAGTGTATCACAGCCATACTGAGATTGGGTGTGAAGTTGCGCTATTTGTAAGTGTCAGGTCCTGTTTAGTAGCAGGTGACTACACCCCTGATGTTGCCTCCTATCGTACTACTGATGGTGCTGCCTAAGGCGAGAGGCTCAACTTGCCTCATGGCTGGTGAACCCTTGTACTCAGCCCACAGTAATATTAACCGATCTGTGCTTGGCGTTGCCTAATTATGAAAAGGTCCTTCATGTTACAATGGTCAGCCTGGAATTCATTTATTTTGTTCCTTGGAGGCTCCAAAATGTGAACTTGCAAAAAAAAAAACTGACACAGATAAAGGAAAGCCCTACATAAATCAGACATTGCTTATGAGATCTATTTTATAACTTTAAGACCCTGGTAGAATCCCTGCAATACGAAGCAAAGCCCCACCCCCAAGTTTACTAAGCTCCACCCACTTCAACATATATCACCCTCCCTCCATATTGCCAAAAAAAGCAGGATACTGGTTGGCCTGTTTCTGCACCAATGTAACAATTCAGATTGTACAAACATTTCCACAATATTTATTACAAAAAAAACTTTACTTTTTCTTGCATTAAAACATAGAACATGCAATTTTTTTTTAAAGGTCATGCCATATCAGTAACACCTGGATAAATTGTATACATAAGACAGTAACAAGCCGGGCTGTCTAGTGTAAAAGATAAAGAACATCTCCTGTTCTACGGCTTAAATTCTGCATGAACCAGATAATTAAAATGCGTCTAACTGCTCCTAGGAGGAAGGTAAATTGTGTCAGTACTAAGACTCCATTTCCCCTGTTATATTTCAGCAGAAACTAGAAGCAGCTCCGACATCTTCAGAGATACAAGGTTTACTCCAAGAATTTACTAAGTGCAAAGATGATGTATAATGATAAAAATTATAGTACTGTGTACTAAGTCCACATGTATACAAGAGACTAGGGCAGTACAAGTCCAAAATAGTCATCTCCTCCTTATTATGGTCAGTCCATAGTAAAACAAATTTATCTGCTCTGGGGGTGTTACCAGAGACCCTCTGTGCAGTATATTCACAAGCTGTTACAATGAGAAGAGCCTGCCCCCCCTCACACACACACACTCACACACTCACACACATTCAGAGAGGAGGAAGAGACAATGGGGTTGGGTGGGACATGTTCTGCTCAATGTAACAACCTGTGAATCTGCAGCATGGAGGGGCACTAGAAACACCCCAGGAGCCCTCCAGGTTTATTAGTTTAATTTTAAAGTTAATTTTAGAAGGAAGCAGGCCATGTATAACAAATTATACTAATGAGCGTCAACAGAGCCCTTCAGTCCTGCAGCTTCACAGACTGTTAAACTGTCCCCCCTCTTTACTCCCACCCTCCCACTGTGTGCTGCTGTCTGAGAATAGAGCAGGGAGAGGCAGGGGGAAGTGCTGAAGGAAAAGGGGAAGGGAAAGTGTAACAGCCTGTGAATCTGTAGCACAGAGGGGCTCTGGTAACAGCCACAGTCTGTTCTGGCTCATTAGCATAATTATAACAGTTGATTTTAGGAGGAAGTAGGCCATGGATAACATGACAGCTGAACGCTGTCCTCCAATAATATTTAAAAGAGAGGTAAGACATATACTCTGCCTGCTTTTCAATTAATTAGCATGAATAGGACTCCTGTTTCGTTGGGAGGTCCCACCAGCCAGACCCTCACCAATCAGATTGTCATCGTCAAAGAATCTCCAAAGTACAACGAATCCCCACTTATTTATCTCAAAGTGACAACATGGTAATTTCAGCGGGTTACTTATTGATTCCTGCTTTGTCAGAGCTTTCAATCGCATTGGCCTCCTGAGGACACCAATATAGTGAAAAGAAGAAGGAGAAATTTGGATCATTTCTGTAGCTTCAATGATAATAATCTTGTAGTCCCAGGCAGCCAAGGATGTGTCGCTGGGTGACCTAGGACTGCAGGGGAAGGCCTTGAGTCCGGTGCTAGGGTGAGGACCTGGGTGCCCACAGGGAGGACTCTTAGTGCCAACTCTGTCACCCATGCCATAGGTTCACCACCACTGTCCTATCCTGTGAATAGGAGATAACACTCAAACTAGGATGATTCCTTAAAGTTCCTGCTGCAAACCCCCCCCCCGGGAAGACATATTATTTACCATGTCTTAGAGATAAAACCTCTCAAGCAGGAAAGCTACATATGGTTATGCGCAAACAGATCATAGAACCAACAATAAAACATACATAAACCAATGCACTTTTACACAAAAGACATCACCGAAAATAGTTATCAGTAAATTACCGGGTAATGAGAAGCCGAAAGACTTAAGGGCACGAGAAGAAAGGCGGCCGTGCTAATTGGCAGCTGTTTAAAGGCATCCAGCGTCTTGTACAATATTGAAAGGCAAAGTCATTAACGCTTCAATTCTTATTATTGCAGCGTAGATGAAGCTGCCTGATGGTCCCTCACAGACACGTCTTCTACATGAACAGCAATGTAAATGGTTCCCTGCCAGAGGGTGGGACCACCTGCTTATACCCATAAACCAGGGGCCTAACCCTCTAGGCCGGGATCTGGTATCACTGCCTGATGCTACATGTGATATTAAAATATTCCATTTTTTATTGGGTTATACATGAGTCCTAAAGCCTCCAATGCAAAATCTGTTCCAGTACCCCCAAGCGTAACATAATGGGGCACATTTACTAAGGGTCCGAACGCCGAATTGCCCCGGGTTTTTGGCACACACGATCGGATTCTGGCACATCGGCGCCGGCTTGCATGCGACACAAATCGGGGGTCGTGGATGTTGGACAACCCGACTGATTCAGACAGACCGCGGAAAAACAAAATTGTGTCGCAAGATCAGCACTCACATGCACCGGGAAGAAGAAGGTGAACTCCGGCGGACCTCAGCGAGTGAAGCGACACATGCAGGAAATTGGACGCATGATCTTAGTGAATCGCAGCAGACCCGAATCCGCGTCGGACAACGCACGGCGGGGATCGCGACGGGGCGGGTAAGTAAACGTGCGCCATTATTCATTGTACTGGTCTATTTCTATAGAGAAGAGACACATTATGGGGCTCCTGGGCATCTAATGTACCCCTTATATGTCTGCCAATCAACATATAATAAAGTGTATTTAGCTGGTGACAAGAATCGGCGAGATTGTGGCATATCTACCCAAAATACAATCTGCTGTCTTATAATTCATGCCCTGTCACATTAATAAACTTGTTTGATAAAGTAAAAATGATCTATTAGCCCCTATTTTACAATATCAGGACCATGGACAGTTATACTGAGATTTGGCAATTCCCAGAGCAGGACATCATAGCCACAGATCAATACTGTCATAGTTTATGAGGCTGGTGTATTCATGAGGAGAGCTCTCCACTAGCCCCTCCCTCCTAGCCCTTTAGGATGGTGCTTGTGTGCACATATATGTCAGGTGTCAATCACCGCCCTGAGCAGAGGGTTAGGCAGGAAAAGGCATCATATATAAGAGGCTGAGTTTGACTTGGACCATGATATAACTGCTACTCAATGTCAGTAAGCTGCCAATAACTGAATATCAGTGATGATAAAAGAACATAGAACTTTGGTCCCATTTTTAGATTTTACTTCAATTTTGGTCCCATTTTTTAATCTTTACATGATTCTGCTGATAAAAACACAAACATACTTGGCAAAAACATGATATTCTCAGCGGTATGTGCAGTTTACGGACCATTCTTACATTCTTATCCTGTCATCTTTCCAAGGACAATTCCTCTGCTTATTAACTCATCTATCCCTTTAGGCCCCACCGTTCAGCAATCATTTGATCTATTGTGCTTACTTAGCATTTATGTGTGATCTGTGACATGAATGTAACCCCTATGGCATTACTTATAATATCCTCCCCACCAGACAGTAGCAGAACATCTGCAGAAGGTCAAGAACAGCACTGATACAACTTTACAATGGAACACAGGATTGAAGGGGTTTTCCCATTTAATCCCCTAATTTTAATCTCCTAGCGATGTTTACACAATAATTTTTAACCCCTAACTTTGCAATTGTATTCAGTTTTATTGCTGTTTTTACTCCTATCACTCCCTACTCTGGTCAGTGTAAGATCCAGCAGTGTGAACAGACACTTCATGATTCCTCTGTGCTATGAGATGCTGTGTGCTGACCAAGTGCTTAGATTATCAGGGTACAGGTTTTTCTACACTTTTATTTAGCGTCTACTAATATCTGACACATAGAAAAAAAGAGATGAGACAGATCACAGTCATGAGATGGCTATAAGATACAATAACACACTCAGCTTGGCTATATCTCCTATAAAACACACAGTCGGCACTGCTATGCCCCCCGTCCCCTTTATCTTGTCTGTAGAGCTGGTGTCTCCTCTGCACACTGCTGCTGCTGGACAGGAAGTGCCTGTGTCTGTAGTGCTCTCTGCCCCCTGCCCCTCCCCCTGCAGTACAAGTGAAGCTATTCATGCCAGAGGAATCTGCCCGACCATATTCATTAGTTTATGGTCGTATCCAAGGATAACCAAAATGTAAAAAACTATTTTGAAATTAACTCAAAATGCCCATTATAAATGAATTCCATAGTGTTTTGATACATAATATGTATAGCCTTAAGCAATGAGTTGTTTTTATAATGTAGAGGAGTTTTAAAAAAAATTATTGGGAAATATTAATGTTTATACATTTGCAATCATTTATTAATATTTTATGTGTGAGCATTTTTTTTTACTTTGTATGTTGGCAAGTTTTCCTCTGTTAGGCCTCATGCACATGAATGTGTAGAGGACCGTTATCTGTCCGCAAACTAACGGTCCCTATTGAAGCAATATGGTGCTCAGTCAGGTTGTAGAGAGCACACATATTCTTACTACACCGTGACCATGCACAGAAAAATATATTTTTCGATGTACTACGGTACCGGACTCTCACTTCTCCATGGAGGTCTGCTATTCCTTGCTTAGTTCTAAGTAGTGAGGAAAGGAGAAGGCAGAAACAGTAATAAACTGGCTCTGGCTGTTCAGCAAAGGAACAGGAGAAAACACCAAAAGACTCTTGACCAGCACTGCCTGCCATCAAAAGACACCGGGCGGTCGAGATGAAGATAAAGTGAAGAAGTGGAATATTGCCAAAATTCATTGGCCCACATTTATCAAGAAATCTGCGTCAGTAACGGAGCAGACGCATGAATGACTGGCTGCTCTGGTCATCTCCAGCGCAACAGGGATACAACGTATCCCCCTTCTTGAGATCCATGGGGGTCACATCACTGAGACCCCCACCGAGCATGGGATAGGCCCTACCTTGCTATGACTGGAGAACCCCCTTAAGTTGAATTTGTATGTAAATCTTAAATGGTATATTTTGTAAGTGTAACTCCAGATTTTGAAAATTTAGGATTGTCAAGGGAACAAGATTTATCAATAAACCTTCATTATAGACGTGTTACAGTTGCAGCCCGAGGTCACAGTGGGCAGAGGGCTCTGTCTGTATCTAGGGGTCGTCTGTACGTCGGGTATTCTTATGTAAATCGGGGACTGACTGTAATCTAATGTCTTTATGGGCAGATTCTTCAATCTAAAATAATCTACTCAATTCTCCAGTACAGTATACACTCACCGGCCACTTTATTAGGTACACCATGCTAGTAACGGGTTGGACCCCTTTTGCCTTCAGAACTGCCTCAATTCTTCGTGGCATAGATACACAACACGTGCTGGAAGCATTCCTCAGAGATTTTTTGGTCCATATTGTACATGATGGCAAATCACGCTTGCCGCAGATTTATGTCTGGCACATCCATATGCGAATCTCCCGTTCCACCCCAGATTAATATCACAATCCCAAATCCCAACGATTCTCTACTTTGATTGAGATCATCTGGTGACTGTGGAGGCCATTTTGAGTACAGTGACCTCATTTCATGTTTTCAAGAAACCAGTCTGAGAGCTTCCAGCTTTATGACATGGCGCATTATCCTTGGCTGAAAGTAGCCAATCAGATGTTGGGTCATTGTGGTAAGAACAGGGATTGGACCATTGGTAGCAACCATACTCAGGTAGGGCTTGTGCTTCAACGAGCTCAACAGGAGAAAACACCAAAAGACTCTTGACCAGCACTGCCTGCCATCAACAGACACCGGGTGGTCGAGATGAAGTTAAAGCGAAAAAGTGGAATATTCTAGAATGGCCAAGTCATTCCCTGGTCTCAAACAAATTAAGCCGCATTTCACTTGTTATAGACTAAACTTTAGACAGAAAGGCCACAAACAAACAGCTGCAGTAAAGACCTGGCAGGAGGAATTACAGCAATGTCTAGTGATGTCCATGAGCTCAACACTTCAGGCAGTCATTGCCAACAAAGGGTTTTCAACCAAGTATTAGGAACTTCAAATGTATCTGAATTGTTGTTCAAATTCATGGCCCACATTTATCAAGAAATCTGCGTCAGTAACGGAGCCGGCGCATGAATCACTGGCTGCTCTGGTCATCTCCAGCGCAAGAGGGATGCAACGTATCCCCGTTCTTGAGATCCATGGGGGTCCTATCACTGAGACCCCCACCGAGCAAGTTAGGCATGGGATAGGGCCTAACTTGCTGTGACTGGAGAACCCCCTTAAATTGAATTTGTATGTAAGTCTTAACTGGTAGCTTTTGTAAGTGTAACACAGACAAATTTCATTTTTTTCAGATTTGCACTGAATTGCCCCGGGTTTTTGGCGCACGCGATCGGATTGTGGCGCATCGGTGCTGGCTTGCATGCCACACAAATCGGGGGGCGTGGACGTCGGACAAACCGACTGATTTGGACAAACTGCAGAATTTAAAAACCAAATTGTGTCGCAAGATCAGCACTTACATGAACCAGGAAGAAGAAGGTGAACTCCGGCGGACCTGAGCGGGGAAGCGACACATGCAGGAAATTGGACGCACGATCTTAGTGAATCGCATCAGCTCCGAATCCTCGACGGACATTCCGGATCGGCGGCGTCCACGGGACGGGTAAGTAAATGTGCCACTATATATGTCACTGTATAATGCACTGATGTGATGGGTCCTCTTTGTAGATGCTCTCCTGTTTCCCTGTGATCTATTAAGTCAGTATTCCCAGACAAACTATCTGAGGATAGATTTTCTAAACTAGACAAACAATTAAAGACTTCTTAACTAATGTCTTGGAAAAGTAACAGCCCTAAATACAGTGGGGCTAGGAACATCTGGCAGCAGATTTCATTCTCCTGTTAAGCACCCGCTATAGCGTTCAGTATGGCGGTGATTGCCCCTTACAGATATTTCTTGGAGCATTTGAAGAATCTGAGAGAAAGATTTCTGACAACCTAAAGGAAAGTTTCGGAGCAGCAGCTTGTGCCCCAGAGCTGTTCTTCATACTGTAATTGGAGACAGAAGTTGTTTTATTTGCCTGCTTAATTGGTATTCTCTATCTCATGGATCAGTGGATGTCCAACTGTTGGGACCCCCACCAATCACAAGAAAGAGGGTCTCATTCTCATTAATCGAATAAACTCAATCCAAGACGTAGCAGTGATGGGCGAACCTTTTTCGGAGGAATCTGGGTGCCCAAAACTACAACCAAGAACACATTATGATTGCCAATAGTGCCAGCACGCAATTTAATCAGTAAATTTATTGCTGACCTGTCACGAAACGATCCAATATCATCTTGGCAGTCTTTCGAGGACAACAAAACAGTTTTGAACGGAAAGTCATGGTCACAATTTGACTAAGGGGTGGGGACTAATGTTGGTCACTATGGGTCCCACGTAAAGTGAAGAAATGGGAGTCTCTGAGAAGCTATAAAGCTAATCTACATTTCCATATGGTGGTTACACGCGATTCCGCTTCCTGAAGCAGTCCAAAGGAACGATGTTGCTTTTAAAATAGCACTTATAGCAGCATTCTTGAGTCTCTGGGACTGCGGATGATTCTCGTGAGATTCTAGGTTGATGGATGTTTTTTTGGAGGTGCCCAAAAAGATGGGCTTCCGGGATGCTCCTCGTGCCACCCCCTGGCAACGCCGTGCCATAGGTCGCCACCACTCGCCCTAGAGCATTGTTTCGTTGGGGATGTGGTCCTGGACGGTCGAGATTTCGCATAATGTATGTGCGCAGACATAAATCTGCGGCAACGCGTGATTGCCATCATGTAAATATGGACCAAAATCTTGAGGAATGCTTCCGCACCTGGTGGATAATCTATGGCACGGAAGACTAGAAGTATGAGGCCGTTCTGAAGGTAAAAGGGGGGTCAACCCGGTATAGCATGGTTGTTGTACCTAATAAAGTGGCCACTGGTGAGTGTAGGTACAAAACATATCCCAATTAAGCAGTTAGAAGTGTAATACAAAAGATTCACTAAAAGTGTTTTGTAAGCAGTGTTGCCCATAGCCTTTAAGATAAGATCTTGGAGTATAGTACACCACCGTCATACAAAACTCCTTTATGTCCAATTTTTGCAAATAAAAAAAAAATGGCATAGAGAATACATTTTTCGAACAAAAATAGAAGGGATGAAAGCGTGCTGATTGAGAAGGAGATGCGGTTGCACTGGTATCCTTCTCATGGTCCCGACTTTAGAACAAAAATCAGAAACCGCAGTTGCCCAGTGCATTTCACATAAGATCTTCACAGCGATTATATTGGCGATTCGCCGTCACTGAAGTGCTTTTGAAGATGTATCTGAGATCAATGGCCCTGGACAAAGGTAGGGTCAGATTTGCAGTAAATATAATGAATGCACAGGATAATTGAGATAGTCCGCCAATATGGCCTTGAGGACCGGCCGGAACCATAAATAACGCTTATGTCACCTGATGGCCTAGTGGTGGTGGCGGAATGTTCAGTGACGGTATCCTGGAGGAGGTTACCAAGTCCACACAGTCTTATGCTGAGATATACCATACTCTAGTATATCTCGTGAAACTAGCAGAGCAGGGGCTCACAATGCAAAATGCGGTTACTTTAACAAAAACTTTTTTCCCTGTGGGTACTGAGCTGTAATCTGCGAGGAACCTATCAGTGCTTAGTATGCCTCCTGCACACCAAGGAATAAATAAGACACACGCGTCTGCGAAATCAACTGGTTGTATGTGTAATACTGAAAAGGTCCTCGGGGGGGGGGGGGGGGGGTTCTGAGGGGCGGGGGGGCCGGGCGGAATAGACGGCACTGCCAGTCACTCAAACAGGTATGACCCCCTTCTCTATTAACTATATCAGACCTCCTCAAACTGGGGTGCTCAGCCAGGGGGTGAACCTAACAATCTCTGTTGCCTGAGCTATAAAAACGCACCCTCTCCACCTATCCAGTAGTTAGTATTAACAAATGTGGTGAATCCCAGACCTCCGGAGGTTCCTCCTGTGATTTTGGGACATCTATAAGATGCCTGTGAGGTGTTTGTGGCAGGAAGAAAGTTTTCACAGCCTGGGGCTCTATGTCACCCGGGCAGTTGGCCTGGGCGGCAACAGCAGCGCTGATTGTTGTCATGAGCGGGGAGTTCAATTGTTTCGTTGCATTGGCTTAGAGACGGCGGGCCACATGTTGGGTCTTAATTAAATTTTTCCCAACCACTCACAATAAACAAAAAAAAGAAAATATTCACCTCTCACCTTCATCGTGGGCTGTCTCTCTTAGTCTTAAATTGCATCCCGGAAGCCAAGGGACAAGATATCGGCGCTCGGGGCTGCTATATTTGCACGGCCATTGATGACGTACTGGGAGAGGGAGGTGCGGACAGGAATTTAAAGCATGATCAAGAACAACCGACAAGGAGCTGGAGGTGAGTATTTACCCTTTTTTGGACAGTGACTAAACATATCTGTATATTTGTTGTTTACGAAAATAAGTCTATATAGCTTTGTCAAGTTGTTGTTTTGTACAGGGTTTACATTATTTAAATTAATTTCAATTTAATAAGGGTTAAAGTTACAGGGTAAGGGGAAAGTTAAGGGATAAGGTTAAGGCCACGGCCATATTATTTTCCAATTGAGTTGTTATCAGTGTTATTTATTTGAGGTAAGGATAGTCTGGTCTTTGGAGGCCTTTACTATACCCATAATTGTTCTGCAAGTGGGTCCCACGCAGTGTACACAGCCTAATGCGATTGGGTGGAAGTTGCACTATTTGTAGTGTCAGGTCCTGTTAGAGCAGGTGACTGCACCCTGATGTTGCTCTATGTACTACTGGTGGGATGCCTAAGGCGAAGAGAGGTCAACTGCCTCATGGTGGTGAACACCTTGTACTCAGCCCACAGTATATTAACCGATCTGTGACTTGGCGTTGCTAACTTGAAAAGGTCCTTCATGTTACATGGTCATTCGGAAGGAATTCATTTATATTGTCCTTCGTAGGATCCAAAAGGTGACTTGCAAAAAAACAAAAAACATGACACAGAAAAGGAAAGCCTACAACTTAATGCAGGCATTGCTTATTGAGATCTATTTTTGATAATTTAAGGACCCTGGTAGAATCCCTGCAATATGAAAGCAAAGCCCACCCCACAAGTTTACTAAAGCTCCACCCACTTCAATAATAATAACCTCCCTCCATATGCCAAAAAGACAGGATACTGGTTGGCTGTTTCGCACCCAAGGCTTTCCAATGTAACAATTCAGATTGTACAAAACATTTCCACAACTATTATACAAAAAATACTTTACTTTTCTTGCATTAAAACATAGGATATGCAATTTTTTTTAAAGGCTCTGCCATATCGTCACACGATAAATTGATAATAAGCAGTAACAGCCGGGCGTCTAGTGTAAAAGAACAGAACATCTTCTGTTCTCCGGCGTATATTCTCATGAACCAGTAGTTAAAATGCGTCTAAACTGCTCTAGAGGAACGGTAAATTGTGTCAGTACTAAGACTCCATTTCCCCTGTTAATTTCAGCGAAACTAGAAGCGCCCCGACATCTCTAGGAGATACAAGGTTTTACATCAAGAATTTACTAAGTGCAAAGATGATCGTATTAATGATAAAATTATAGTAGAATCAGAATAATGCAAAAATAATTAATGTGTACTAAGTCCACATCGTATACACGAGACTAGAGCAGGTACAAGTCAAATAGTCATCTCCTCACTTTATTATGGTCGTCCATAGTAAAAACAAAATTTATCTGCTATGGGGGTGTTACCAGACCCTCTGTGCAGGTATATTAACAAGCTGTTACAATGAGAAAGAGCTGAACCCCCCCCCCAAAACACACACACAACACACTCACACCGACAATTCAGAGAGGAGGAGAGACAATGGGGTTGGGTGGGACATTTTCTGCTCAATGCAAAAAACCTGTGAATCTGCAGGCATGGAGGGGTGCACTGGAAAAACACCCCCGGAGCCCTTCAGGTTTTATTAGTTTAATTTTTAAAGTTAATTTTAGAAGACAAGCACGGCCATGTATAACAAATTATATCTAATGAGCGCAACAGAGAGCCATTCAGTCCTGCCAGCTTCAACAGACTGTTAAACTGTCCACTCCTTTACTCCACCCTCCCATGGTGCTGCGGTCTGAGAATAGAGCAGTGGAGAGGGGGGGAAGTTGCTTGACGGAAAAGGGGAAGGGAAAGTGTAACAGGCCTGTGATCTGTTAGCCAGAGGGGCTACTGGTAACAAGGGGGGCGGCCACGTCTGTTCGACTCATTAGCATAAATTATAAAACAGTGATTTTAGGAGGAAGTGGCATGGATAAATGACAGCTGAACGCGTGTCCTCCAATTAATATTGTAAAAGAGAGGTAAGACATATACTTGCCTGCTTCTCAATTAGTAGCATGAATTAGGGACCTCCCTTTCGTGGGGGGTCCATCAGCCAGGACCATCACCAATCAGATTTCATCGTCGCAAGAATCTCCAAGTAAACAACACAAACCCACTTATTTATCTCAAAGTGACAACAATGGTAATTTCACGGGCGTTACTAATGATTCCTGCTTTGTCAGAGCATTTGCAATCGTACTTGGCCTCTGAGGACACAATACTAGTGAAAACGAAGAAGGAGAAATTTGATCATTCTGTAGACTTCAATGATAACTAATCTTGTAGTCCCAGGCAGCCAAGGATGTGTGCCGGGGGACCTAGGACTGCATGGGGGAGGCTGATCGGTGCTGGGGTGGTACTGGGTGCCCACAGGGAGGACTCTTAGTCAATCTCTGTCATCCCATGCCGAGATCACACCACTCTGTCCCTATCCTGTGAATAGGCGATAACACGCAAATAGGATGATTCTTAAAGTCTAGGTCACCACCCAGGGGAAGAACATATAATTCATTATATTACCAGGCCAGATTAGAAATAAAACCTTAAGCAGGAAAAGCTACATATGGTATAAAGACAAACAGATCATATGAACACAACAATAAAAACATACATAAACAATGCACTTTTACACAAAAGAACACCGAAAAATAGTTATCAGTAAAATTACGGGTAATGAGAAGCCGAAAAGAACTTAAGGGGCAGAGAAGAAAGGCGTGGCCGCGCTAATTGGCAGCGTTAAAGGCATCAAGAGTCTGTTGACAATATATGAAAGCGAAAGTCATCTAACGCTTCAATTTATAGTGCAGCGTAGATGAAGCTGCCTGATGTCCCTCACAGAGTCTTCTACATGACACAGCAATGTAAATGCGTTCCCTGCCGAGGGTGCAGCCACCTGGCTATACCAATAAAGCAGGGGGCCTAACCCTCTAGGCCAGGTTGGTTTCCTGCCTGAATGCTACATGTGATATTAAAATATCCATTTTTTATTGGGTTATTAATGTGAGTCCTTTAAAGCTCCAATCATCTGTTCCAGTACCCCAAGCGGTAACATAAGTGGCGGCACATTTAACTAGGGTCCGAACCGCCGCTTTTCATCGGGTTGCCACAATTTTTTCAAAAGTTTTGCCTGAATTGCCCCGGGTTGTTTGGAACACACGATCGTTTGGCGGATGGGCCGTGCTGGCTTGCATGCGACACAAACGGGGGTCGTGGTGTTGGACAACCTGACTGATTAAGACAGCGCGGAAAAACAAACAAAATTGGTCGCAGATCAGCATCACATGCAGCGGGAAGAAGAAGGTGTACTCCGGCGGACCTCAGCGAGTGAAGCGACACCAGCAGGAAATTGGGACGCATGATCTTAGCGAATCGCAGCAGACCCGAATCCGCCTCGCGGACAACGCGGACGGGGCGCGGGTAAGTAAACTCGCCAATTCATTGTACTGGTCTATTTATATAGAGAGAGACCACATTATGGGGCTCCTGGACATCTAATGTACCCTTTATGTCTGCAATCAACATATAAAAAGTGTATTTAGCTGGTGACAAGAAATAAGCAAGATTGTGGCATATCTACCACCCGAAATACAATCTGCTGTCTTATAATTCATGTCTGTCACATAAAACTTGTTGATAAAGTTAAAAATGATCTATTAGCCCCTATTTACAATATCAGGACCATGGACAGTTACATGAGATTTTGCAATTCCCAGAGGACGGACATTATCGCCAACAGATCATACTGTCAAGTTTATGAGGCTGGTGTATTCATGAGGAGAGCCTTCCCACTAGCCCCTCCTCCTAGCCCTTAGGATGGTGCTTGTTTGCACATATAGTGTCAGTGTCAATCACCGCCCTGAGCAGAGGGTTAGGCAGGAAAAGGCATCCATATATAAGAAGCTGAGTTTGTGACTGGGACCAAGATATAACTGCTGCTCAATGTCAGTAAGCTGCCAATACTGAATATCAGTGATGATAAAAGAACATAGAACTTTGGTCATATTTTAAATTTTACTTCAATTTTGGTCCCATTTTTTAATCTTTACATGATTTGCTGTATAAAAACACAAACAACTACTTGGCAAAAACATGATATTCTCAGCGGTGATGTGCAGTTTACGGACCATTCTTATCTGTCATCTTTCCAGGACAATTCCTCTGCTGATTAACTCATCTATCCTTTAGGCCCACGTCCAGCAATCATTTGATCTATTGTGCTTACTCAGCATTTATGTGGGATCGGGACATGAATGTTGTACCCCTATGGCATTTACTTATAATATCCTCCCCACCAGACCGTAGCAATACATCTGCAGAAGGTCCACTGTCAATGTAAGTCAAAGAACTCTAATCAGGTCATAGATGTCTCAAAGCCACCAAGGGCATAGACAGCTATTGAACGACTCCCATGGAAACACAGGATTGAAGGGGTTTTCCCATTTAATCCTAAGTTGTAATCTCCTAGCGAGTTGTACACATAAAGAGAATTTTTAAACCCCTAACTTTGCAATTGTATTCAGTTTTATTGCTGTTTTTACTCCTTAATCCCTACTATGGTCAGGTGTAAGATACCAGCAGTGTGAACAGACCTTCATGATTCCTCTGTGCTATGAGATGCTGTGTGCTGACCAATGCTTAGATTATCAGGGTACAGGTTTTATCTACACTTTTATTAGCGTCTACTAATATCTGACACCATAGAAAAAGAGAGATGAGACAGATCACAGTCATGAGATGGCTATAAGATACAATAACACACTCAGCTTGGCTATATCTCCTATAAAACACACAGTCGGCACTGCTATGCCCCCCGTCCCTTTATCTTGTTGTAGAGCTGGTCTTCCTGCACACTGCGCTGCTGGACAGGAAATGGCCTGGTCGTGTCGTGCTCTCTCGCCCCTGCCCCCCCCTGCAGTACAAGTAAAGCTATTCATGCCAGAGGACATCTGCCCTACACATATTCATGGTTTATGGATCCAAGGATAACCAAAATGTAAAAAACTATTTTGAAAATGAACTCAAAAGCCATTATAAATTAATTCCATAGTGTTTTGATAATAAAGTTATGTAGTCTAAGGAATGTTTTTTAAATGTAGAGGAGTTTTAAAAAAAAAAAATATTGGGAATTAAGTGTTAAAACATGTACAATCATTTAAATATGTTATGTGGGGCATAAAACTTTTCATTTATTTGATTAGGTTCGGCAATTTCCTCTGTTAGCCGCTAATGCACATGAATGGTGTAGAGGACCATATTGCGTCTGCAAACTAACGGTCCCTATTGAAGCAATATGGGCTCAGTCAGGTGGGTGAGAGCAACTATTCTTACTACACCGTTGACCATGCACAGAAAAATATAAGACATGTCCTATTTTTCAAGTACTACGGTACTGGAGCTCACTTCTCCATGGGATCTGATATTTATGCTTAGCCTATGCAGTGAGGAAGGAGAGGAGAAGCAGTAATAAATGGCTATGGCTGTTAGCAAAGGAACAGAAGGAAAACAACAAAAGACTCTGACCAGCACTGTCCTGCCATCAACAGACACGGGTGGTCGAGATGAAGTTAAGCCGAAGAAGTGGAATATTCTAGAATGGACCAAGTCATTCCCTGGCTCAAAGAAATGAAGCCGCCCCATTTCACTTCTATAGACTAAACTTAGACAGAAAGGCCACAAACCATCAGCTGCAGTAACGACTGGCAGGAGGAATTACGAAATGTCTAGTGATGTCCATGAGCTCAAACACTTAGGCCGTCATGCCAACAAAGGGTTTTCAAATCAAGTATTAGAACTTCAAATGTATCTGAACTGTTGTTCAAAATTCATTGGCATCCCACATTTATCAAGAAATCTGCATCAGTAACGGAGCAGCGGCATGAATGACTGGCCGCTCTGGTATCTCCAGCGCAACAGGGATACAACGTATCCCCGTTTGAGATCCATGGTGGTACCATCAATTGAGACCCCACCGAGCAGTTAGGGGAACTTGGTATGACTGTAGAAACCCCTTAAGTTGAATTTGTATGTAAGTTTAGCTGGTAGATTTTGTAATTGTAACTGGTAGACAATTTTGTTTTGGTGCGGATCTTGAATATTAGGATTGTCAGGGAACAAGGTTTACCAATAAACCTCATATAGACGTGTTAAGGTGATCATTGCAGCCGAGGTTACAGTGGGAAGAGGCTGTAATAGAGGGGTTGGTCTGTACATCAGGTGTTCCCTAAACGGGTATGACTGTAATCTAAGTGTTTTATGGGCAGATTCTTCAATCTAAAATAATTGACTCAATTCTCCAGTATTATATCAGTGTATAATAACACGATGTGATGGGTCCTCTTTGTAGATGCTCTCCTGTCTGGCTGTGATCTATTAAAATCAGTACTCCAAACAAACTATCTGAGGATAGATTTTCTAAACTGACAAACAATTAAAGGACTCCTTAACTATGTCTTGGAAAAGTAAAAAGCCCTAAATAAGTGGGGCTAGGAACATCTGGGCAGCAATTCATCCTCCTGTTAGCACCCGCTATAGCGTTCAGTATGGCGGTGAGTGCCCTTACAGATATTCTTGGAGATTTGAAGAATCTGAGAGAAAGATTTGACAACCTAAAGGAAAGTTCAGAGCAGCAGCTGTGCCCCAAGAGCTGTTCTTCATACTGTAATTGGAGACGAAGGTTGTTTTTTTTGCCTGTTACATTGGTATTCTCTATCTCATGGATCAGTGGATGTCCAATGTGGGGGGACCACCCACCAATCACAAGAAAGAGGGTCTCATTCTCATTAATCGAATAAAGCAGAAGGTCACGCATGTCTCCTGCCCCTTTATTCAATACTATGAGAGTGCCAAGCACCGATCCCTGTAATATTCGACAATCCCATAAAATGGAATGGAGCGACCTGGAGCCCCATCAGTTAGTGAGAATGGGACCCCAGTTTTTGTGAATGGCTGGGGGTCTGTTCTTGTTATCAGTGGAGATTCCAGCAGTCAGACTTCCACTGAACAGATTGTAATCCCCTTCTTGTGGTTAGGAGATAGTAATGGGATTCGGTACAACCCTTTTAATGGGATCTTCCAACTCTTATATTGACCATACATCACCAACATCAGATTAATAAGACTTAAGGCAATACCCATCGGAACCAGAACAGCTCCATCCTCTGTGTAGTGGCAGAGCTGTGTCACTACAGCGTGTCTATCTTGCATTTGAATGAGAGCACAGTTGCTGTAACCTGTTGGAACTTTCTCTGTTGCCCACCATGTAAAACATGGAATATTAAGTTGATGATTTGTTAATTTGTGTTATTTTTTGTATAAAAAACTCACTACTGCTCACAATCTACACCAGGCACATCTATAGTAGGTTTTCCTGTATGTGAACACCTCGATTGAGGCAGAGCAACTCAGTGGTGCCCCCCTTTGGCAACCATAGCTAGAAAAAGAGTTTACCACTCTAGTTCTGTATCCGCTTCCCATGGCATCCAGCACCCCTGCCAGTACATGTTTCTATTGGGCACTAAATTTATTAACAGTTGGCACCAATTTATGAAGGAGTCTAAAAACAAAAGCAGCGCCAACAATACCCTTTCTAGCTCCTTGCCATCTATCTACAGGGGAGGTGCAGCGCACGCTTAGACCCAGCAGGAAAGATCTCTGGTTACTGCTGTATACAGGGACAGTGTCATGTGATGTTTTGTAGATGAAGGTACAGACCAACCCCCCAAAAAACACATTCTTAGACAAGACTTCAACTGGTACAATACCAAGGCACAATATCGATCCATGCCGCCCCCTCTGCCATAAAACAATACAAGATTAATTCTTTCAACGTTGCCAAGAGAAAATTACCTATTGTCTAACCTCAGCACTGCAGCGGGGATGAAACCTGTATGTAACATGGTGGGCTAGAGAGATGGATACATTGTATTGTGAATAGAGAGATACATTTATAGATACTAAAGAGATATTAGTTTGATATATACTGTATGAGATAGATAGATCTGTGATAGAGAGAAGATCCACAAATAGATAGATAGATGGATAGTCAGACAGATACATGAATGCAGGAAAGTATGGAGGCATAGGTAGCAAGATAGAGCCACTGCTAGGTAGATGGAGTGTTCAACAGATGGACGGGTTAATAGATATATAGATGGGGAGATAGATCAATAGATAAGATGTTAGATATGAGATAATAAGATGATAAAAAGATGATAAATAGATATATAAATAGGGCATAGATGAATGATAGATAGATAGATAGATAGATAGATAGATAGATAGATAGATAGAAGAAAGAAATGATATGATATATATAGATAACTTATATGAAACAGGTAGATACCGTAATTATAGATATATAGATATATGATAAGAGACAGGTAGATAATAATAGATATATAGATTATGATAAGAGACAAGCATAATAAGTATAGATATATGATTAGAGAAACGTATATAATTATAGATATATAGATAGGTGATAGATGTAATATAGATATAAG
>CM033642.1:10411054-10451654 GCA_019512145.1 Engystomops pustulosus | reverse complement strand
TATCAGACAGGTGACTATGAGATCAGGTGTCTACAGGTAACTCAATGCAAAATCTTCATTATTAATGACGCTTCACTTTCATTTAGTTTTCAGCTAATATATTAAAACTTAAAGGGGTTGTCCCAAGTTTAAATATTAACCAACCAAGGTCAAGCACCTCTAGCTTAGTCAAAATTTATGTAAAATGGTTCAACTAACTATATGCAAATAAGAAAAGCCAGTCTGTCCTCCCAGATTCCCTGCTGCTGATCTGCTCCCGATGTTCCCTGGCTCTTCCACAGCTCTTTACTTCTTGCTCCTGTGATAAAGCACTGACACAGGACATGTCATAGCTGCAGGCAATCGCTGACTACATTACTAAGGATGTCAACCTGTCAATGGACTCTGATGGCTTCAACTTGTGGCTGCAACATGTTATGTGGGTCTGGCAGAGTGCTGAACATGTCTTATTATACTTCAGAACAATAATAACTTAACCCCGTAATGCTCCACCACATACCTGCACCTCACTGGTTAAGTCCTCTTTAAACAAACAAGTGCTTCAATATGCTGCAAATAACCAGTGGTAACACCTGCAGTGGGTTCTGGCACAGAAAGCGGATATTAATTATTTAAATGCTGCCGTACAAGCCACATGTGGCATTTAAAACCCGACTGCATGTGTGCGCCACCATGTCAGGATGGTCACTCCCCATGAGGTCATTAGGGTGTGGTGATCTGTCACCATGACAGCCTAAAGTCTGTACGAGACTCCAGGGCATGTAATTTCGGAAGATCTGTTACAGTGTGCTGGTGGCACATTGCTACAGATCTTCAGCAAATCCAGCAAATACTGCAATATGGCTGTATTGCATCACATGGTAGGAACAATCAGATGGAACACCTGTTCTGAGACATTGTCCAAGAGCAAGACTCAGAACGGGTGTTCCGTTTGAAATGCGTTGGTTCCTGTCGGGTATGCACTGTGAAAATTTGAAATGAAGTATCTATAAACTTGGAGTACTTTGGAGTTTGACTGGACCTCAAATGTATATACCACAAATATAAATATATTCCAGCAATGAATATACCAAACACATAGATACCAATGACTGTGCTGCACATGTAAATATTTACCAGCAGTGAATAAACAGCACATAATAATATCCTGCACATATAAATATATACCAAAATTTTATATACTACAAGCATAAATATATAGATCAGCAGTAAATAACCCCAGATAAATATATACCAGCATTACATGTCCTGCACATCTGGGCTGCACTCGGGAAGAGACACTTAGGCCCGTTCCACACTTGCGAGTGTGATGCGAGTTCATCGCATCACACTCGCAAGTGTCGAACGGCCCTTACTGTTAGGCTGCTGCTGTCTCCTTCTATGTCTGTATTGGTCTGGTCCATCCCACTCTTCCTCCTGTAGTCTCCTCATTGTTGCCAGTCCTTCTCCATCAGGTTGAGAACATCATGGAAACTTTTCCCGTCCGTGACTTATCTCTGCAGAATTTTTTCCTCTGCAGAAAAAAAAAATCAATCAATATAATGTCCCCTAGGTAACAGCTAAGTGCAGCCACTGTGCCCCCGATACCAGCAGCAGCCACTGTGCCCCCGATACCAGCAGCAGCCACTGTGCCCCCGATACCAGCAGCAGCCACTGTGCCCCCGATACCAGCAGCAGCCACAGTGCCCCCGATAACAGCACCAGCCACAGGGCTCCCGATACCAGCACCAGGATAACCTACTGATCACTGGTGGTTTGACTGCTGGAAATTGGAGGCCTTGATCAGAGAATTGGGGGTCTTGTTCCTCCTAAACATTGAGGTGACAGATCATTTATGCTTTCCTCTATGGGACTGTTAGAGAAAATCTATTACAGTGCTGGACTTTTTTAGAGGATATAATTTAATCATTTGGATTCAACCTCTGGGACCCCCGGCAATCTGAAGAATGGGGGACAAGTCCTTCAAAACTGCCCTATAGTGATTATGGCTTCTGTTCTCTTAGCCATTCGAAAGGTCCCATAGAAGACAATTAAATGCAAAATATTGGAGCCATCTTTAAATGGGGGCTGCTATAGAGTTTGACCACAATGACAGTGGTAATCTTTTTATATTTGATATTCATGTCCTCCTAAAAAATCAACCAATTCAAATTATGCTAATGAGTCAGAAGGGTTGATGGGGGGTGTTACCAGAGCATCTTTGTGCTGTAGCTGCCAGATTGTTACAGTGTGCTGGAGCGCTTCCCCCACCCTGCATGCAGTGAAACTTCATCTGCTGCATTGAGAATACATCAGGCAGAGGGAAGGGGAAGTGCTCTTACATAGTGTAACAGCCTGTGAAGCTACAGCACAGAGATGCTCTGGTAATGACCCACAGAGCCTTTCTGACTCATTACCATAAAAATGAGCCCTTGATGGTCTAAAATAATAGTAAAAAAGAAAGGAATGAGAACTTGCACAGCTCTATATATAGTTATTAGTTGAACATTTTTTTTTTTCATATATTGTTTTCATTTTTGAAACTGTATTAAACACAATAAAACCCATATAGATGTATCATTTGGGGCGCACAAGTTGTAAAAACTGAGCCCGCAAGAAAGTAATGCAAATGTGTTTTTTCTGCAATTTCACAACATTTGTATTTTTTTTCCAGCTTCCCAGTACACGACATAATAAATAATAAATAACAAATAACGTCAGAAAATGTTACGCAGAAAAAAACCCCTCACACAGCTCTGTAAACAGAAAAATAAAAAAGTTATAGATTTTTGAAAGTGGGGAGCGAAAAATGAACAAAAAAATGCTGCGTCTGTAAGAGGCTAATGATGCAAGGAATCAAGGAAAGAGCAACCAGTGTTAGCTGCTGGAGATGTAGAGTAGGTTATAAGTGGTTGTATGCTGCCACCATGTGGCGAAAAAGCAGTATTACCTTTTATATATTATTACTGTGATTTCTGCTGCTGGCTTTATATAACAAGCTAATATGTTATCCGGTAACCCAGTGTTTGCCATAGGATGATACAGCCGAATTGGATAATATGACTCCTCATGAGGTGTCTGATAGTTGCTTATCTCTTCATCAATTGATAGTGCTTGGTTTTGCGGTAGCTGGGGGCTCTCCACAGGTAACATTACTAATCGTCCTATAGTGTCAGTATACTACACTCTTACACTCTTTCCTGTCCTGTTAATATGTTTTTTCCCCCCACAGTCTGTAGAGGAGATGCTGGAATGTAATGCAAGAACGAAACTGAGCAAAGAGCAGAAGAAGCAGATGAAGAAAGAAGCCAAAGCAAAGAATATTCTGCTACGACATGAAGGCATCGAGACCGTGTCACGTCCCACAAAGGTGACTGCTGGAGTCTTATCTATAACCCCATATATTCTCCTAAATTTAAGGATGGATTTATCTTTTTACTTATATTTGTATAAATGTAAATTTTTGACAAAAACTGGTGATAATAGAGAGAAATAGCGACTGGAGTAAGTCATTACTTTCTGGATGAGAAATACAGAGAAGTACTGGGCTCTGCTGCTGTTTTAGCACTACATCCTCTTTCATATGTCACATCCATGCTACTGAACTAAGCCTAAATAACAGCTGAGGTGCAGTACTCGAGCACGGCCACTGTACAGAGGACGGCGTCTTCTGCTTACAGCTTCATCCACTGTGTAGTTCTGGCACCAGAGACTGCTCAAACTAGCTGGTCTTAAAGGGTCTCCATTACTAGATATTACCCCAATAAACAAGCACCCCCCTCAGCTAGGGCATGAAATGTCTTTATCAGAATTCCCTCGTTTATGTGAAATATCACCAATTTACCTATAAAAAATATTCTCAATATCTACAGTCATGTTAAAACCAGTATAGAAGAGTCATGTTTGCCTGAGAGAGTCAAGTTTAGGGTGAGTGTCTATTCAGATGCCTCTATCTTACATTCTGTAGTACCTAGTAACATGTTGCTGGTGTCATATTGAAGATAAGAATCTGCATCAGGCTTGTGGTTCTGTGAGTTACAGAACCGAAGATACATGCAGCTAAAAAAAAGATGGGAATAGGATTTTTCCAACTTTTTTCTTTAATTCCTTGTATCTTTTGTTCTATAAATTACAGAACCCCAAGCCTTGTTAACCCTGTGATGACCACTTCCTGTCTAGATCACATCATGAGCCGTTTTTTTCAGCGTCTACGACTGTGACTCAATAATTCTGCTGCTTCCCCCTATATTGCCCCCCACGTGTAGATGGCGCCAGTTCGTGGGCAGCATGCAGCTGCAGGATTTCTCACTTGCTGTTTGCATCCAAAACTTGCACCTTTAAGGGGTTAATAAGGCACCATCAGCAGATTTCTAGAAGCTATAGAACCAAAAATAGAGGCATCTGAACTGACACTATCCCTGCAGCCCTTACAAGTGACTCATCTCAGGCAAGCCTCTGCTCATTGTCACCTTGTTATGACCCAGAGGACATTACTGAGGCTTGGTTCACATTATGTTTTTTTGCCATGCATTGTACAGACATGTCGGGTGGACTCCTGACGTGTCCCTACAAGGTATGGCACAGACGTATCCCACTGTATGCTCAAACAGTGGGATACGTCACCCGGAGACCTCTCCTCTGAATACGTGGGGAGGAGTCTACATTGGCTGCTACTGATGTACAAGGTGTTTCCCCAGTGATTTCATGGTCCTTATATGGAGCTTTCCTGACGTATAAACTGAGCATATACAGAAAACATAATGTGAACTTAGCCTTTCTTGTCATAATTAATGCTTTGTAGTACAGGCAGTCCCTGGGTTACGTACAAGATAGGGTCTGTAGGTTTGTTCTTAAGTTGAATGTGTATGTAAGTAGGAACCATATATTTTATAATTGTAGATCAAGACAAATTTTGTTTGGTCTCTGTGACAATTGGATTTTAAAAATGTTGGGTTGTCCTTAGAATCAGGATTAACACTAAAGCTTCATTACAGACGCCTGTGATAACTGTTACAGCTGTTTATTGTAGCCTAAGGCTAAAGTACAATAAATTACTAACATCCAGAGGTTCGTTTGTAACTTGGGGTTGTCTGTAAGTCGGGTGTTCTTAAGTAGGGGACCGCCTGTACATGTAATGCTATTGTCATGTCAAATGTCAGGACCCCTAGTGGTTGTTTATTATTAATACCGGCTGATCTGGACGCATGGGTATCACATCCTTATTGGCTGGGTCCAGAATGTTGGAGGAGTTTTTCACTTAAACCAACTAATAGGTATAGTGGTAGAGCAGTCTTATGTTTAGTTTTTGGGGTTAGGTGAGTGAGGTGATGTGAAAAGAGCAGTTATAGAGAGAAGAATATTAGTAAGAGCCATTAGGCAGGCTCCAAGTATTGTTTCTCCATTTTATAGAAGTTCTTCTATCCTTCTTTTCTGTGTCCCTGGTGCAATATACCGCGCCAGCACATCAAGGACCCCTTCAAATACCATCAGGCCAGGGACACTATATACTGAGAGCGCCCTTGTGGGAACTACTACCAGCAGTGCGGCCCCCTCATCACAGGCTGCCTCAGCACCCAGGGAGTTATAGAGGAGGGAGACCCCAGCTACCCCCGTGATACCAACATCATCACACCTGGACACAGAGGAGGATTCAGTCCCTGTCACTAGTATAACCCCCATCATCATCACCTCATTCCTTCACTACACCATCCACCCTCACTGGCTACCCAAGACATTGAACCCACATTGCTCCCCCTTGCAACATGGAGAAGATTTTTCATATGTAAAGGGATGAGATCTTACATGAGAGGGGTAATTGTAGAGAGAACATTTCATACCCTACCTGAGGGAATTAGTAGTTTAATGGGGTCAAATTTCTTGCTATGTTCTTGTTAAAGGGTTTTGCCCATAAAAGAAAGTTCTCAAATTTTAATCCCCTAGTGATGTTTACACAATAAACATAATTGTTAACTACCGTATATATACCTTGCAATTGTATTGCTGTTTTGGGTGTTATCACTCCCTAGGCTGGTTAGTGTAAGAATCCAGAGTGCAACCATGATTAACAGGGCCGTCTCCTAAATGTGTGATGTTCATATATCTGAAAAAACTGAAAATACGGTTACTTGTAGCAACTGGAGGGATGAAAATGTTTCTTAGAAATATATTTTCTTCTCCATCTTTTTCATGTTACAATGTATTACAGTTGTATAATAAAAACCAAATGAAATGTGTTTAAAAAGAAAAAAGAATCCAGAGTGTGGACAGGCGCTAGCTGAGCAGACACTTTATGATACCTCTGTGCTATGAGATGCTGTGTGCTGACAATGTGCTTATATTATCAGGGTCCAGGGTTTATCTACACTTTCATTTAGCTTCTGAAATTTTTACTAATTTCTGACACATCAAAAAAAAGGGATGAGACAGATCAGAGTCATGAGATGCTAACTCACCTTATCAATATAAAACACAGTCAGCACTGCTATGTCTCCCTCCCCTCAGATCCAGAGCTTATCTGGTCTGTAGAGTTTGTAGCTCCTTGTACCACTGGACAGGATGTTCCTCACTCTGTAGTGCTCTCTGCCCCCTGCTCCAGAGGAATCTGTCCAACCAAGGTTAGGAGTTTATGGTTGTATCCAGGGACAAACAAAATGTACACAACAGGACTGATGGAGATAGGAGATAGATTATATCTGTGAGATGAAATGCTGTATTTTTTGTTAATAATGTGTTATTTTGTTATCCTGAGTATATTTAAGAATCTGGTCTCTGTGGATATACCACTTTAAGGCTCTGGAAAAAACCTTTTAGGTTATGATTATTCTACAGAAAAAAAAACCTTGTACAACAAGTCTGATTACCTCAGCAGCTGAACTACGTGTGATGGGGTAGTGGGTTAAACATTTATAGTAGTGGGTTTGTCACCACAAGAATGGATTCCTTTCTCCATTGAGAGACATTCCCCGTGTACATGAACATCAAAATCGGCAGGTTCAGACTACAAACATCTAAGGAGGAAGCTCTGTCATGGTTTCCTGCGTAGTCATCACTTCAGGGATAGTGGAGCCCATTCCGATATAAGCAAGGTTTGGCTCATTGAGGTGGTCCCAAGTGGAGAACCCCCTCTATGATGTCCATATGGATGTATTGCAAAGAGATTGTAACTCTTGTAAATCCAAGACGGGTCTAACAGGGCATATATTTAGTAGTTCTGCCATCATTACATGGTACATATATACATGTAAATCTACTACACAAGTTTGCTCCTTCTTTTCAGAGCCTGGTAGTTGCCAATGGAGGTCTGGGGAATGGAGTGAGCAGAGAGCATCTGCTGGACGTCCTGAAGACACATGGACTGGTGGAGTCGCTGATAATGCCCCCCAACAAGCCCTACTCCTTTGTCACCTATGCGTCCCCCGAAGCGGCAGTCAGCGCCTACTCATCACTCAGCGGTCAGGAGGTCCCGTCCATGGACGAGGAGCAGAAGGTCTCTCTATACCTGAGTTTTGTGGACAAAGGTATTGAGTTTCTCAGGGTTATGTTCTTCTAAAGGTGTTTAAGATTTTGCCGGTTTCATCTCTACCATATAGATGATGGTCAAATAAAGCATAGCTACTCTGCTCCAGGGACATGCTCCTACCCCATCCATACAGAGACATCCAGGATAATGGGAATAGATCAGCTATGTTATATGGTATCTGCTACTCACTCACCCCTGGTTTCCATATTTAACAGGGTCAGGGACCTCCTTTTAAAGGTAATGTGTGACTCACACTCATGTGAGAGTGGAATACGCCTTTAAAGGGGTTGTCCGCTCACAAGAAGCTTTGAATAGGGGATATGCACCCCCACAGATCAAGAGAACTGAGGTGAGTTGTACCTGAGATGAACAGAGCAGCAGGTCGAGTATCTGCTCAGCTGCTCCATTCCCTGTCTATGGCACTGGTGGAAGTAGCAGAGTAGTGCACCGGGTGATCTCCATCAGTGTCATAGAGATGAATATGGAAGCAGACGCATGTGCAAGCAGTTGCTCTGTTCATTTAGGGGTACAGCAGACCCCTGTTCTCATGACTGGTGGGGGTCCCATTGATCTGCAACTTATCCTCTACCCATAGCTTGTTGTGACTGGACAACCCCTTTAAGCATTACACGCTAACCATACATATCTATGGGATGTCTGTAATGTGCACAGTCCTCCAGAAGTTATCTGAATAACCTTCCTCTATAGCACTAAAAGTAGTTTTTTGGACAATGACTAATTTTTTCTCTTTTTTAAATGATTTTTCTTCTTAATTCTAGTGGAAGTAAAAGAGACTCCTCCTCCAGCGTTACCCCCCGGCCTGCGAATTGCAGAAAACATTGTTTCTCCAGAAGAAGAGCTTGTACTATTGGACAGTATTCAGTGGGAGACAGATAACTCCAGTACGTATAATGTGAGCTGGACACCAGACCCCACAGATCAGCTATTATAAGCACAATTATTCTTACACTGTTTTACAGAGACTGTTGTGAGGATATCACATCCCTGATTTCAAATCACCAAAAGTGATATTCAGCCTGCAAGGGATTCTGGGAGATTTCAGCTCTGAAGCCTCCAGCGTTGTAAATGCAGTGCTGTAATATAACGCAGGCTGTAATATACAAAGTCATTCCATTTTTTTCTTGATGAGATTTACTGATGGCAGATGTCCCAAACTTATTTGCTTGTCCTGTCTGTCAAGGGATGATCTTGCTTATATGAAGTCCTGGGACATCGGCATTGTTCTAAAAAAGACTTTATAAAGATATTCAAATGAGCTGATGGTGCTCAAGGCTACGTCACCCGAGCGCCTCTCGGCTCCGCGTCCTTATAATATATGCACGCCTCCTCCGTGTTCATGGCGCTTGGCCCTGCCCACTAATATGCTGACATCACGATCGGTGGACGGGACCTGGTGCAATGAACACAGAGGGTGCGTGCATATATTAGCAGGAGGCGGAGACTAGAGGCGCTCGGGGAACGTAGCCCTGAGCGCCTCCGGCCCATTTGAATATCTTTGTAAAATATTTTTATTAGAACAATGCACAATGTCCCAGGACGCCATAAAAGCGAGATCATCCCCTAACAGACGGGGCGAACATGTAAGTTTTGGACATCTACCATCAGTAAATCTCATGGTAGATGTCCTTTAAATACTGTAAAGTAATGTAAAGTGGGACATATTCATGTCCCAAAGTACAAACTTCACAAATGATCCCGAATACTGAACTGTATCACAGCCTGATTTTAGGTTTGGCTTATACAATGTCTATGTATAATGTATGTAATAGTGTCTTAAGGCGAACAGGTGGTTTTTTTTGTGTTTTTTTTAACATTTTTATTTAATTGAATTGCAGATCAGAAGTCACTGAAACACAGACGGGTGAAACATTATGGATATGAGTTCAGATATGATAATAACAATGTAGATAAAGACCAGCCCTTGCCTGGAGGTCAGTGATAAAGACCCTGAAGCAGAAGACTTTTGGGTTTCAGGACTAATGGGAGACTCTCACTGTCAATCACTGTGTGTGGGTGGAGTCAGGACTGTTGTTGTCAGAGTATGTGAGTTGAGTAATCGGGGCAATCAGGGCTCTTACTATCAATCACTGTGTGGGCCTGGTAATCGGGACTGTCAATCACTGTGTGTGGGTGGAGTAATCAGGACTCACTGTCAATCACTGTGTGTGGGTGGAGTGATCAGGCCACTGACCGTCAATCACACTGTGGGCAGAGAAATCAAGACTCTCATTGTTAATCATTGTGTGAGGGAGGGACTCTCACTATCAATTTGTGTGTGAACAGGGTAATCAGGACTCTCACCACCAGTCACTGTGTGTGGGCAGGGTAATCAGGACTCCCTGTCCATCACTGTTACGGCAGAGTAATCAGAACTCTTACTACCAATCACTGTGTGTGGGCGGGGTAATCATGGCTCTCTCTGTCAATCACTTTGTAATCAGGACTCTCACTGTCAGCTACTGTGTGTGGGCGGGGTAATCAGGACTCTCACTGTCAATCACTGTGTGTGGGCGTGGTAATCATGACTCTCTCTGTCAATCATTTTGTAATCAGGACTCTCACTGTCAGCCACTGTGTGTGGGCGGGGTAGTCAGAACTCTTACTACCAATCACTGTGTGTGGGTGGGGTAATCATGGCTCTCTCTGTCAATCACTTTGTAATCAGGACTCTCACTGTCAGCCACTGTGTGTGGGCGGGGTAGTCAGGACTCTTACTACCAATCACTGTGTGTGGGTAGGGTAATCAGGGCTCTCACTGTCAGCTACTGTGTGTGGGCGTGGTAATCATGACTCTCTCTGTCAATCATTTTGTAATCAGGACTCTCACTGTCAGCCACTGTGTGTGGGCGGGGTAGTCAGGACTCTTACTACCAATCACTTGTTTTGGTATGGTATCAGGGCTCTCACTGTCAGCTACTTCTTGGGCGGGGTAGTCAGGACTCTTACTACCAATCACTGTGTGTGGGTGAGGTAATCAGGACTCTCACTGTCAATCACTGTGTGGGTTGGGTAATCAGACTCCACCTTTTAATTAGGGTGTGTGTGGGAGGGGTTAGCAGAACTCTTAGGCCGGCGGCACACATGACATTTCAAACCCGTTTTTGGGCTGTTTTTAAGCAGTCCGTTTAAAAACGCATGATTTTTTGACCGGTTTTATCTTAATTGAATTATTTTAATTAAAATGGGTCAAAAAACCCATGCGTTTTTAAACGGACTGCTTAAAAACGGCCCAAAAACGGGTTCAAAACGCCACGTATGCCGCTGGCCTAATGGTCTTTTCTAGGAATTCTGTCAGTAAATACAAGTCACACAAAGCTTAGCTTATCATATCCTGCTCTCAGATACTACTTTTGCTGTTACAGGTTTCTTTTTAATTCCTTACTGCAGGTCTTCCCAAGTTCTGTAATGTGTTACTAGACAGATGTGTGGCCCAGGGGCTTATACAGAATATGCCGGATCAATTAACTGTAAACCAGTATGAGCCCGGACAAGGTAAGACCAAAATATCCTGATAAACTAGGATGTCATAATAACCTTATATGACATCATACGTGTCTCTGGTCAGATGGGCTGCCATGCGGGTCCTCCGATATTATCAGAAAATCCCTTTAACACTAAGTTCAGCCATTATTTCCAGCAGAATAATTTGTCTTGGGGAATTCTAAGTCAGGTCCGTGCAGTTTTCCCAGTCTTCTGGGGCTCTGAGGGGGGGGGGTCTCTCTTTTTTAGGGAGTTACCATAATGTGATAATAGATTGGTTTTCTGTGTAAATTGGGACAATATCTAAAGATCTGGTGGTATCTAGAGTATCTTAGCATCTAACATGTTCACATCCAGCAAGATACTATGATGTCCTCACTGTCTCCTAGGTATTCCACCACATATCGATACCCATTCTGCGTTTGAAGATGAAATCATCTCTTTGAGTTTAGGATCAGAGGTAAAAATCATTCTTTATATTTACGATTAAAGGACATCTACCATGAGTTTAATGACTTATTTTATTATAACTCTATAGTGTAGCAAATTAGCCTGGGTCGCTCAGGCTATATCACCCGAGGGTCTCAGGGTGCCTATTTTAATGTATGCACACCCCCTATAGCGCTAGCGGCCCCCATCCCGTTATGGACTCTACGGGGGATGTGCATACATTAAAATACTAGGTTTGCAGCATATAGAGTTAAAATAAGTCCTCAAAAACTTCTTACTAGGACACATTTACCATCACTAACCTGTTGTTCTTTAAATGTCTTTTTGCAAAACAACAAAATAGTGTCGCTATTTTCTGTTACACGGTTCACCACCGATTAATTGTTTCTATGTTTTGATAGATCGGAGATTTTGGGACACGGCAATACCTAACGTGTATGATTTTACTTATTTAACTATTTTTATATGTGTTCTAGGGAAACGGGGGTGATTTGAATTTTTATTAATATTTATATTTTTTAAAAAACATTTTTTTTTTTACTATTATTTCAGCTCCCCTAGGGTACTTGAACCATAGGCGGTCTGATGACTTATATAACATGCTGCAGTATAACTGTATAGCTGTATATTTTAGATTTACTGCTTCTGTATTACGGTCTGTCTCAGACAGACTGTAATATAGAAATAATAATGACAGTACCTGGATCTATGAGTAAGTGCCCTTGGTTTATCATGATGGATTTTGAAGGTAGATTTCCTTAAAATGTTCTGACCCCTCCCCTTACCGTGAGGGATATACAGAAAAATGACGGTCCTGCTCGTTGTTTAATGTGGACGGGTCAGCAGTTGTGACCATAAAAAGCTGCAGATAGTGTTAGGTATTAGTGAGCTCTGTGTAATCATATCTTTGTGTGTTGTTAGTAGCAGCTGCACTGTGAAAAATGGAGTTCTATTCCAGCATTGTAGCTGGACTTTGAGCTCTGAGATGCAATGGTGTGTGCGATCTCTTAACTAAACACAAGGGCCTTGAAAGGTTGCTTGCTGCTCCCTTTAAAAACATCACGAAACAAACCTATTTTTTCTCATTTTCCACCATGTGTGCCTTCAAAAATACATCCTATGTCACAAAAAAGAAGCACCCACACGCCTATATCCATGGGAAAGTAAAAAAAGAGGGTCCACCATTTATATATTTCTGACATATTTGGACCATAAATGACTTCATGGTGTTTATATTGTAGTATGCAGTTTTTTAGCAGGTGATAATCAGAGTCTAAAAGTGAACAGTTTCATCTCAACTTAAAGTTTTAGTTTAAGTTTTCTTTTTTTTTTTTTTTTTTTTTTTCATTTCATCTCATATAAAAGTTGAAATGAATTTCTACGCTCCAGCAAATACATTATTTATTAGCAGTGTGTGAACGTGAAATTATCATTGTGTTTGCCGGCTGATTTCAATAATTGGGAAATGATACACTGCTAAACTCCACAGAGAAGGCAGCAAAGATAAATACCCTTTCCTCTTTGCTTCTGTTTAATATTAGAAAACTAATTAACTTTCTTAAAAATCTAAAAGTTACTCCTGTGAATGCTTCACGGAGATTTAAAGGGGACAAGGTGAGATTTTGGCCCATCCATAGTAAATAGGGCTGTGTAAAGCTAGCTGTAGACCTGTAGTATAGTGTTTGATGCATTAAACTAATTCAAGAAAATACTGTGCAATATTCAGGTAGCACATTATAAAGCAGGAGGAGCTGAGCAGAATGCACATGGTGTCCTATCTGCAGGCAGCATGTTATAGAGCACGAGGAGCTGAGCAGATTGTACATAGTGTCCTATCTGCAGGCAGCATATTATAGAGTAGAAGAGGCTGAGCAGATTGTACACAGTGTCCTATCTGCAGGCAGCATGTTATAGAGCAGGAGGAGCTGAGAAGATTGTACACAGTGTCCTTTCTGCAAGAAGCATGTTATAGAGCAGAAGAGGCTGAGCAGATTGTACACAGTGTCCTCATCAGGCAGCATGTTATACAGCAGGAGCAGCTGAGGAGATTGTAAATAGTGCCTTAATTGCAGGCAGTATGTTATAGTGCTGGAGGAGCTGAACATATTTTTATTATAGGGTAGCAGATTGTACTGAGCAGATTGTACATATAGGACTCCTGTCTGCAGGCAGCATGTTGTGGAGCAGGGGGAGCTGAGCAGATTGTACATAGTGTCCTTGCTGAAAGCAACATTGTATAGAGCAGAAGGAGCTGAGCAGATTTTACATAGTGTCCTAACGGCAGGCAGCATGTTATAGAGCAAGAGGAACCGAACATATTTTTATTATAGGGTCCTATCTGCAGGCAGCATGATATAAAGCAGGGGGAGCTGAACAGATTTTTCTTTTAGTGCCCTATCTGTAGGCAGCATGATATAGAGCAGGAGGAGCTGAACAGATTTTTTATAGTGTCCTATCTGCAGGCAGCATGTTATATAGCAGAAGAAGCTAAGCAGATTTTTATCATAGGGTCCTATCTGTAGGCAGCATGTTATAGAGCAGGAAGAGATCAGTAGATTTTTCATAGTGTCCTATTTGCACGCAGAATGTTATAGAGCAGGAGGAGATGAGTAGTCTGGTAAGTTTATCCTAGTAATTTTAACAGAAAAAAATGCATTAACACCATAAGTATTCTGTAGTAAATTGGTCTGCAACCCCCAGGCCTTTCCAGCTGTTGTAAAACTACACCTCCCACCAGGCCACTCCAGCGGATTATTAATATTCTGGCTTTGCGTCCTGCCCAGGAGCCATTTGTTTGTTGTGTGTTTGGGAGCGTTTTCGCCCTCCATGGTGCACTGTGTGGAGTATGAGATGTGGATATATAAAACTTACATGGCCTGCTACTCACTATCCGAAAGCAGGAATGAACCTGGGGCTGATTTTCAGCTCTTGTCAGCAGTAACAATCCCGTACAGGGAGCGGAGGAGGAACATCTGCCAGCCGCCTGACTTATGGCGCGGAGACCACACAATCCTCAGTGTGGGGTATAGAGGGCAATTTGGGATTTGCTTCAGTGACTCAGAACCGTCCAGATCCCACAGAGACGTGCAGCGTCGGCGTTGTGACCCTCTATGACGGATGAGATATGAATATTTTACAAGTGCTTTGTAGAGATTTGGCTGGTAAATTATTTATGCAGACTTTATTAATGCAGGCGATGTTTGCGCTCCTCTTCTGTGTCGTTCCTAATGCCTGGGGCTCTGGGTTTTGGAAACTGATAAACAGAAACCCAGATATTACTATAAATCAAAATATAATTTAAAGGGCCCCAGTCTCCAGTATATGACAGAGCCACGTATTGTGCGGATCGGGCATCTGTCACCTGACGGGCCATAAAATAGACGGACTGTACTAACTTAGAATTTATTTTCAGCCCGGAATGGAGGGGATACAAGTACAATTCACCCCTCATACTGCTACAAAGGACAAAAGTAACACTTTTAAGAGGACTTTTTACCACTTACATCATCTGACTCTTTGCATTCTTTAAAGGAAACCTACCACTACGGATCTATCCATTAAGGTAGATCCAGTAATGGGTGTATCTAACGAATGTAAGGATAGCGCTTTTTAGGGATAATCCTTTACTCTCCTCTATCTTTTCTAATCTTTAATTGTGGTAATATGCAAATTTTCTGAAGAGGCTACTGGGGAGTGGATTAGCTGGAGCTGAGGCTACACGGCGCGGCTACTCCATGCCCCAGTAGCCTCTTTGATCCTCCTACCCACTTAAAAAAGATGAGAGAGGCCTGTAACATAATAGGTGGAACCTCAACTATGAGAGACTAAATGTGAAAACAAATCCAGAAAATTACATTGTCTGATTTTTTTTAAGTATTTATTTGCAAATTATGGTGGAAAATAAGTATTTGGTCAATAACAAAATTTCATCTCAATACTTTTTTTGTTGGCAATGACAGAGGTCAAACGTTTTCTGTAAGTCTCTACAAGGTAGGTACACACTGCTGCTGGTATGTTGGCCCATTCCTCCGTGCAGATCTCCTCTAGAGCAGTGATGATTTGGGGCTGTCATTGGACAGCAAGTACTTTCAACTCCTTCCAAAGGTTTTCTGAGGGGATGAGATCTGGAGAGGCTAGGCCAGTGATGGCGAACCTTTTGGAGACCGAGTGCCCAAACTACAACCAAAACACACTTGTATCCCGCAAAGTGCCATCATAACAATTTAAGCAGTAACTTATTGATCCCTGCTGTATCACAGGTTGTAATTGTATTGGTGTCCTGAGTTCAACAATACAATAGAAAGATGATGAAGAAATTTGGATTGTAGCTTCCCTCCAGGGTGCACTGAAGAGGAAGAATCAGGAGACCCAGAGCAGGCGCTCAAATGACAATCCATCTCTATCCACACCTTCTCGCTCCTCATGTAGTCCTGGCAGCCAAGGATGTTGCTTTAAAATGAGCAAGGTACGTCTTTGGCTGTCTTGGACAGCAGGAGAAAGCCTTGAGTCATATCTGGCAAACTATGTGTTGGTGTGAAGGCCTGGGTGCCCACATAAAGGGCTCTGAGTGCCACCTCTGGCACCCGTGCCATAGGTTCGCCACCACTGGGCTAGGCCATTCCAGAAGCTTGAAATGCTTCTTACGCAGCCGATGCTTCATTCCCTTTTGGTTTGCTTGGGATCATTGTCATGCTGAAAGATCCAGCTTGGTTTCATCTTCAGTGCCCTTGCTGATCTGCTGTGATTTCATATGATCAGCAGGACACGCTTCCTCTGATGCCAGGCAATATAACATAAAGTTGATTTTATGGGGATGTGAGGGAAGCCATTTTAGCTCAAAGAAGGGTGGCATACAGTGGCATATAATGACCCCTGAGGAAGCCGCGGTTCGCGGCGATACGCGTGTGACATCTTTCTCGACCCTGTCTCCTTGCACTGTCCGGACCAAATGGCAAATATTGCCTTCATCCACAGTAGGCTTATTGTTAGGGGGTTTTTTGCACCCTCTACTTGAGGTTCGTAGCAGAGTGATGGTCCAGCACATTCATAGGGGCGCATTCCTGTTCTGGGTGCCACACTTATGGGTCTAGACACCTCATTGTGTCTGTTGATTCATGATTCGTGTTGCATTACTGGTTTATTATTGTTTTTTGAGTGCCCAGATCAGTTGCCGCCCACCTATGCCCTGTTTGTGTGAGTTCTTATACATTTGCATTTGCATGGTTCCTGGACATTGTCTAGAGCAGGGTCGTTTTGGGGTGACAGGTTGTCTGCATTATCAGGTGCCACTGTCTCCCTGTTGTCTGCTTTTCTGTTGGGGGTACAATTTGGTTTGTATTTCCCTACATTTTAAATTATTTTATACATGTTTTGGTGTCTTCTTTTTGTATTCATTTATTGTTTAATAAAGATTATTTTCTTTTGCTACTTGACACATGCTTTTTGTATTCTTAGTATGGTTGTGTTTTCATGTGTGTAGTATACTATATGGATTATCATTTTGGCGCCACGTTCCCACTCCCCAATATGCATATAGCTAATAGGGAACTATGAGAACCTGTCACTAGCTGTATTTGTGAAATATGGTAGCTCCTCCTGCCGCTCCAGTAGCTCCTCCCTACTGCGCTCTACTTCCTGTGTGTTCCTCGGCACCACAGTAGACTGCTCAGCCAATCAATGGCCAAGGCAGGTCCTAACTACAAATAATGATAATAACTAAGCCACCACAGTGCGGTAAGTTAGAAATTACATGCCCCACAGAATATTTCTTATTCAATGGAAACTCTGTTATTCTCAAAAGTCACAAAAAAAGTTTTAAAGAATAAAACTCCATTCTTCATCTTTTAGTCAAATATTAAGAGTCTAAAAAAATAAACACATTCCTAATTTCTGTTCTTTAATCTTCTGTTTGAACAGACCTGGGAAACTGAGCAGGGAGACGCTTGAGTGGATTGATCCCTCACTGTGTAATCTGTTTAGTCACACGAGAATATCACATGGAAAGTTCAGCCGAGTCATATTATTTCTTTGCAGATTGTTATGGACTTCAGGCATCCAGATGGAACTTGTGTCCCAGTGATGGTGCCGCAGCGCAGTCTGTTGGTGATGAGCGGAGAGTCCAGATATCTGTGGACACATGGGTATGTATGTGATATGGAGTGGTATATTAGCACTAAGGATTAGGAGAGATTATTTACAAGTCTTCTCCAGTGCTGCACCTTTATATAAGAATGTTATTCCTCAAAACATTACTGTCCCTAAATTACAAGCATCTTATTATATAGCCAGGAGTCTAGATGTCACACAGAAGGGGGTCAACTACTGACTGCCTCTAAAACTATGTTTAGTAAAATTATCTCATCAAAGTGATCGCTATTTACTAATAAAATTAAGAGTCTGCATTATCTATAGGGAATCGGTCCACAGTTTTAACCATACAAAGCTGCAGCCATTGTTAGGTATTGTCCCTTGAGATCTGTGTAAAAAAAAAAGCATTTATATTCTAGGATTATAGCTGGACTTGAACTGGTGTGTGAGATCTTTTCACTGAATACAGCAATGCCCCTTCTTCCTTATTTGGCTAAGAGCAATAGCCGCCTAACACTTTTTATTAATTTGCTTTACAGCACCTACCCTCTTGTATGAATTACAGCTTTAGTAATCAACCAAGGCCAGCTGCAGCTTTTACTCAATGGACGTGTGCTGTGGGGCTATATAGTGGGGGCAGGGAGCTGGCTGGCTATATACTGGAGGCTGGGGAATGTGTTATTGTAGCATTATTCCTGTACATAGGAGGCAGTATCAATATATTCTTTCTCTGAATTCTACATGTATGGCACAAGGGAAAGGTAATTAAGGCATAATTTACTGATCGACAGGTCACAATCCTTGCACATTCTATTCACTTACTAGCAAAAGATGTTCTTGTTTTGCATTAAGGCCATCTACCAACAATTTGTCTGTTATAACTCCACCCATATTATCTGACCACACCCACTTGTTTTGACTCCGCCCATAAGATGGGGCCACTTTTATATTTTTTTCCAGGGCCATTTTAAATTCCCAGTCCGCCCCTGCACACACATACAGTGCCATATGCAACATACTCACATACAGTGTATACTGACACCATATACACATCACAGATACTGCATATATACATCACAGTATATGTTATATACATATTATGCTGGACAGTGTGCAGTACAATATAGATATAATGGTGCACATCCTCTATTCTTTAATGTGTCAGGTTGGATGATGGGGCCCCCTGACACTGTGGGCCCCATAGCGGCTGTTACCACTGTAGTTACGCCCCTGCTTAAAGGGATTTGCCCATGAAAGAAAATTCTCAAATATCAATCTCCTAGTCCTGTTAACACAAAAAAAGATAATTTTTAACCCTTTACTTTACAATTTTACTCAGTTTTATTGCTGTTTTAACTCCTAATACTCAGGATTCCACATGATTATCAAATTTACCAGAATGTTTTCAAATTTGTTTTATTTTTGTAAAAAAATTACATAAAGGTGGGGATAAAAGTATTTAGTTGCTGATGTGTTGGCCCATTCCTCCATGCAGATCTCTTCTAGAGCAGTGATTGTTTTTTGGCCTGTGGATAGGCAGTTCCCTCCAAAGGTTTTCTATGGGATTAAGATCTGGAAACTGGCTAGGCCACTCCAGGCCACCTTGAAATGCTTCTTATGAAACTGCTCATTCATTTCCCTGGTTTGTTCATGCACGTTTATCTTCCATGCCCCTGCTGATGGAAGGAGGTTTGCACTCAAAATCTCACCATACATGGCCCCATTCATTCTTTCATGTACACGGATCAGTCATTCTGGTCCCTTTGCAGAAAACTCCCCAAAACATGATATTGTCTCCCCTATGCTTCATCGTACATATGGTGTTCTTTGGAAGCAACTCGGCATTCACTCTCCTCCAAACACGGCAAGTTGTGTTTCTACCAAACAGTTCTACTTTCATATGACAATATTCTCCCCATACTCTTCTCGAACATCCCAGTACTCTCTGGGAAACTTCAGATGGACCCGTGTGTGTACGGCTTCTGCACATGATAGGTTCTGTAGGCTTGTTTGTAAGTAGGGGACCGCCTGTACTGGCTTAATCAGGGGGACATGTCTCTCCACCCCCCACTGTATACAATAATTTCACTTATTTTAAGCCTACAGAATTACAAAAATTGATTCATGTTTACACACCCTTTTTGTTGTTACTATAAAAAGTCTTGAGAGGTTCGGGGATCATTCAGACAGGTGTGTCTGCTGCAAAATTGCAAAAAATGGACACGTGTGATGTTCATGTTCCGTCCATCCATTTTTTTCATGTCCATATGTCATCTGTTTTTTTCCATATCCCCAAAAAACTGATGGAACTCTAATGTACTTTTTACCCTGCCCAATTCATTGCCTAGCAACATTTAAGAAAAAATCGTGCATGCTGCCATTATGGTTCCTATCATGCTTTTCTATGTAAACAGAACCATAGGAATCAATGTGTCCATATGCCAAAAAAAAAGCATAGCACTACTTTATAGTAGTTTTCGTAGTTTATGAATGGTTTTGTTATACAGTTATCCAGATAGTATACTCATAGCTCCCAACCGTCCCAATTTTGCCGGGAAAGTCCCGTTTTTCTTACCTCTGCCCCGCGTCACGGGCAGCTATGAGATTGTCACGGATTTTCCCCCCAGGTCCCGCATGTCCCGCTCTGTGTCCGCATAGTAAATACTTTGAAAGCCAGAACCCATAGTACAGAATGGCTTCTACAGACATCGGGCAGGGAATCCTTTTCAGAGAAGTGTCGGGTCAGATCACCTTCTCTCCATATATGGTCTCCTAGGGCTTCCCCAGACACAAGCTCTTTATTTAATTAATTTAAATAAAGTTTTTACCAGGCTGAGATTCGAACCTGGGACCCTCTGCATTGTAGACAGGAGCCTTAACTAACTGAGCTATAACCCCAGTGATACAGAGCTGAGGATTTCTGGTAACTAAGAAGTGTTATCTGCCACTGTTACATTGTGACACAGACTTAATATAGATATATAGAGAGGGATCTTCTCACAGATTATTATTGTAATTATTGAGACTATTATTATTATTATAAATTTTATTATTATGGAGACGATTATTAATAATAGTAAAACATAGTATAAATATACTATAGTATAAAATAGTAAAAAATAATCATTTCAATAATAATAATAACCTCCATAATAATAGTCTTAATAATTACAATCATCTCTGAGAAGATCCCTCCCTATATACCAAGGCATTAAATCTGTGTCACAGAGGCTGGCTATATACTGGAGGCTGGGGTCAGGCTGGCTATATACTGGGGGCTGGGGTCAGGCTGGCTATATACTGGGGGCTGGGGTCAGGCTGGCTATATACTGGGGGCAGGGGTCTGGCTGGTTATATCCTCGGGGCAGGGGTCTGACTGGCTATAATCCGGGGGCAGGGGCTGGCTGTCTATATACTAAAGGCAGGGGTCTGGCTATATACTAGGGGCTGGCTATATACTGGGGGTTGGCTGACTACATACAGGGGTTGGCTAGCTATATACTTGGGAGCAGGGGCTGGCTATATACTGGAGGCATGGGGCTGGCTAGCTATATACTGAAGTCATGGGGCTACCTATATCTTGGGGGCTGGCTATATACTGTGGGTTGGCTGGCTGTATACTGGGGACAGGGGGCTGGCTGGCTATATACTTGAGAGCAAGGGCTGGCGATATACTTGGGGGTAGGTTGGCTGTATACTGTGGACAGGGGGCAGGCTATATACTGGAGGCATGGGGCTAGTTGGCTATATACGTAGAAGCAGGAGGCGGGCAGGCTATATACTTGGGGGCAGGGGGCTGGCTAGCTATATACTAGAGGCATGGGGCTGGCTGGCTATATACTTGGGAGCAGGGGGCTGGCTATATACTTTAATCTATTCCCGGGGATTGAGAGGACTTCTCATGTTTACAGCTATTAAAGGTGCCTGGTCAGCTTCAGAATTGTACTCATGTGGCAGTAAATGAACATTTCCCATCCTCCATAAAGATCCTTCTCACATTGTGGATGACATGGAAATGAGTGTTGTGCCTGAGGATGCCTCCAGTCATGAGCTCCAGTTCATATCACAAAGTATAGGTTCTCCTTGGAGCTGAGCGTCCTGTGGACTGGACACTTCATTACTTGTTTATGGATATTTCCCCTTCATTTACTTTTCAATAGCAAAACAATTTCCTTCCTCTTTTGAGTAATGTCAGCGGCGCGGTGCGAGCGCTCAGAATTGGCGGATTTCACTGTCAGCCTCTCTTGTTACCGCTAAATCCATTTCAGTCTGTTCTTCGCTCTATAATTACTGAACTTTGCTTCGTTGCAGAATCACGCCAAGAAAGTTTGACGTTATTCAAGTGTCGGAAGGACAGAGCGTTGGGACGGTCAGCGGGAACACAGATGAGTTAACCCTAAGCAAGAGGGGGACAAGGACGTCCTTTACTTTTAGGAAAATTAGGCACGGCTCCTGTAAATGTGGTACGACTCGCTCTTTTGCAGATGTTTTTCACATTAAAGGGGTTGCCCCTCAAAGGTAAACCTTCAGAGTGGGGTCTATTGCTCAATGGTTCCCTTCATGATCATGTGAAGAGAAGTATGGAGAGAGCTCAAGGACTGAGTCCTCTACTTACCGGTATCTGCTGCGGTCAATGCTGCAGCGGCACCTAATGGTGCTGCATATGGGTGCTGCCATCTTGGATAGCCAAAAGGCACCCCCGTGATGGCATTAGAAAGTGTCAATGATACTGGCTGGCTATAACCTGGGGGGGGGGGGGCAGGGCTATATACTGTCATTCCACATCCCTTATTATAGACTGTCCTAGACAGACTGTAATACAGGCGCAGAATGTTCCAAATATACTGCAATAAAATAGTATTAGTATAATAGTATAGATCAGAGCCCCTGAAGTAATAGTAAAAGAAACATTTAAAAAAGTTTTTTAAATGACTGAAAAAAATAAAATTAAAAAAAAATTAAAATTGCCTTCTTTCCCTAGAACACAAAGGTATTAAGACATAACTAAACTAATATATAAATTTGGTATATACAAATTAGGCACAGAATGTTAAATGGTGCCACTAGAGAGTACAATGTAGCTTTGTAAATGAAAATCTCAAAAAGTTACGTCTTGTGGAAGCAGCAAAGTGAAAAACAGGAATCCCCCCAAACAACGAAAAACACACAAACAATCCTGCCTGGCGTACAATTGCATTGTACCCGGGCACACACCCCCTTCATGACCCTCCACACCCATTTGGCATAGAGGTGAGCTTGTAGGGCAATTCCTGGCTTTGCACTAGGAAACTGTCGCTATTTCAGGCCACAAGCCTTAATACCTACCCCTCTTCCCTCTTCAAAATCTATACAGCAAAGTTTTTAATTTGGCGTCAGACAGATATAAAGCAGTCACTATTTATACAGTAAAGCTAGAAAGTTATTTCTAGAAAAATATTAACCAAATAATGTAAAATAAAAATATGAACCATTAATAATAATAATAATTCTTCATGTAGCGCACACACATTCCCCAGAGCTGCACAGAGTTTGCCAAACTGGTCCCTGTCCCCATGGGGCTCAAAATCTGATCAACCTACCAGTATGTTTTGGAGCGTGGGAGGAAATTCACGCAAACACGGAGAGAACATACAAACTCTTTGCAGATGTTGACCCTGGGACTTGAACCCGGGACCCCAGCGCTGCAAGGCTGTAATGCTAACCCTTGTTTTTTTCTGAACATTTATTACATCTAACACCCATGGAAAACTAAGCACCTTATGAGCTTATTTTATTTTTATTCTCATTATTCTGTATGTCCGTGCAGCTTTCCCATCCGTGTGTGATAGCCAGCAAGCCCTAGAGAAGAAATCTCCGCCTCAGGTCAAGGACTTGGAGCCCGAATCCCTGGAGATGGAATATGTCCACAAGGTCTATGAAGATATCGCCGGCCATTTCAGCAGCACCAGGCACACCCCATGGCCCAAAGTGGTGGACTTCCTTATGGGTTTATCAGTGGGGTCTCTCGTGGCTGATGTGGGCTGCGGCAACGGCAAATATATTGGGATCAATAAGAGTCTTTATATGGTAAGTAATCTTTGTAGTGTAAGAGAAGGTTAGTAGCATTATACCTCCTAATCCCCATGGAAGTGAACATGACCTCTCGGTTGAGCCCAGTGTTGAAGATTAGTGAAGGCTGGAGGAACTACTTTAGGCGCAGTAGAAAAAAAAAGTTCAGTCCACTAGTTTCATGGGGTTGTCTAGTATTTTGGCCTATTCTTAGAATAGGTAAGAACCTCTCTTTACATGGAATCTATAGGCAGGTTTGACTGTGCAAAACTGCAGAGAGTACAAGGCCCAACGCACATTTTCCAGCCGAAAATCAGTCTCCATATACGCCTATCGGTGCTGGCCGCAGTACGGTACCCACGGGCACTATGCCTTGGTATGGAGAGAGAATGGGTGAGCAGCACGGCTGTATACTGCGGCCCTCGCAAGCATGCGTTTGTTTGAAAGTGGACTTAGATAGCTGCCACAATATTTGTTCACAATATTTATGGATTTGTATTCCAGGATTGTAGCTTTTATACATCTGTGTGCTTAATAAAAATAATAATAATTCTTTATTTATATAGCGCACACAGATTATGCAGCGCTGCACAAAGCTTGCCAAATTGGTCTCTGCCCCTATGGGGATAACAATCTAAGCAACCTAACAGTATGTTTTTGGAGTGTGGGAGGAAACCGGAGTACCCGGAGGAAACCCACGCAAACACGGAGAGAACATACAAACTTTGTTTATGAAACTACTCCACAGACCCTCCCCTCTGAGCTGTGGTAGGATTCTGGTTGGATAGAGAAGAGGAGCTGGGGAGTGGCTTATTGCAGGGAGCTTAGAGCACAGCAGTGTAAGGAAGCTGCAATCCTGGAATATAAGTGTGCTTTTAATAATAATAATAATAATAATAATTTTATTATTATTATTAAGAGGAGCTGGGGAGTGGCTCATTGCATGGAGCTCACAGTACAGCAGTGTAAGGAAGCTGCAATCCTGAAATATAAATGGGCTTTTCACAGTCCTGCTGCTACGAGCAGACACAAAGGTGATATTATAATATAATTATAATATAATTGTAGTATAATAGCACCGTCTACAGTTGAATCTTCCTGTATTAACCCATTTTCCTCCAGGCTTATGTAGATGTATTTTTTACCTGTACTGTAGTGGGGGGGTCTGTATTTTCTTATCATCACGTGCTGTCAGGCCAGTCTCTTGGGGAGGATATGAGCACCACTAACCCATAATTAGCAATAAGCTCCTGTAAACAGTAATGGAGGTCCATGACTCGCCCCCCCTCCCCCCCCCCCCCCTCCCGCTTTGTCACTTTCCCTGGTTCTTTATGTGGTCAGAGACAAGGACAGAAAGCGCGTCTGCGGCGGGAATGTATTTCATGCAATTTAGATGCAAATTACAAAGTAATCTGCTTTGTTCCCTTCAATTAGTTTACAATTCATTAACATCTCTTGGTGCGTTACCATCAGTCTCAAGGTCATTTTTCTCTCCCTTCTTGTTGCACATAATAAGTACATTTTCCACATGACCGTCTGGTTAAACGTTCAGCCATTGCCTGCATTCATTTTGTGGCATTTCTGCTGTAAATAATATTGACGGGTCGCTGTCCCTCACCCGCGGATATTCATTTCGGTATCGCTCATTGTAACGGTGACTTGTAATGCTTCAAGGTGCCGCTGACAGCAGGGGTCACCCACTCCCTTTATGTGGCTGGAGAGAAGTAGTAATATCTCTATTACGTTATTCAACGAGGATGATAATATGATCCAGGATTACTATATATTTGCAACAGAATTTGGCAATTCGGGATTTTTATTATTGGGACCTTTTGATCACCTTTTATAATAATTCATTATAAAAAGGCAACATTTAGATTTTTACTGTATCGGATGATTTTTTTTTAGTGTTTATTCTAGTTTTTTACATATTTTACTAATTTTTAGGGATTTTTTGGGGGTGCAAAAAAAGCAACTTTATTCTTTTAGTTTTTTTGTTTTGTTTAGTACATGGTTTAATTATTTTTTATGTTTACATCTTTTTTAGTTTTTTTTCTAGTTTATTTTTAATTTATTTTTCAGGCCCCCCGATGGGTATCTCATCAGTCATACTACGGTGTATACTGCAATACTTCAGTCACATGGATTACACGTACAGTGTGCACCATGAAAATGTTAATCACACCTCTGTGTGTGTTGTTAGTAGAAGCAGTACTATGAAAAATGCATTTATACGGGGAGCGTCCTCTCACTGCTGTGCTATGAGATCTCTGTACTACTGTACAGCCCGTCCCCAATGCTTCACTACGAGTGACTGCCGTTGTATTCAACCACATTCCTCTTACAGCTTTTACAAAGAACAAATTTTACATATTTACAGCTATTTTACAGCACAGCAGTGTGAGGACAAACACCCACAGCTACAATCCTGGAATATAAATGCATTTCCACAGTCCTGTTGCTACTAAAAGCAGGCACACAAATCTCCAGGGACAATATGGAACATTGCATGGTAAACACTTCCAGGGAAACCTATGTGATTTGGAACGCTAAACCATCCATAAGTCCTAATGAACCTATTGTTCAGTGTCCCAAACCCCCATTCATCATCTGAAAAGAGGTTTGGACAACTGTTATTGTATAGGGGGCTGCTGATTCTCAACGAGGGGAGGGTAGATGTTGCAGGAGATAAGGACCTGGTATTTGGATATCTACTACCTGATCCTTTAGTTTTCCAGGAGATAATCCTCTTCCAAAGGAATTGAAAAACCGTCCATTTTCTATTAGGTCTCAGTGGTGGAACTTGAGGCAGAAACAAACATAACTCCCGCGCGACCATGTGATGGTGCACAACTAGAACTGGAAGATCTGCAGTTCTAAACTTAGAAGAGGGACAGGACGGCAGCGTAGGCCTCTGCTGAGACAAGAAGTATCTTTCAGACCATCAGTGACCATTAATAGACATCGTAACTAATCTGCGGTCCCTAATGATAGCTGTGCCTTAAGAAAAGAAGAACACAACCTCAAAATTAGCATATTCTTAAGATCATATTTGCGAATCCTCAGTTGTTGATACCTTTTATTGGCTAAATGACAATTGCAAGCTTTCGGGACTACCAGGTCTCTTCATCAGGCATAGTAACATGGACCACGATGAAGAGACCTGGTAGTCTTGAAATCTTGCAATTGTTATCAAACTTATTTAGCCAATAATGGTATCAACTACTGAGGACTCTCAATCTAACCATTTGACCGCTGGCTAACACTGCAGGAAGAATCTTTTATCCAATTTGTTAGATAAGTAAAAAAACAGACGATCTATTCTGGTATCCTTAGAATGGTTGTTGTGACGTATCTGTAGAGAATAATTCTATTATTTCTCCTTTCTCAGATTGGCTGTGACCGCAGTAAGAACCTGGTGGACATTTGTGGAGAAAGGAAATTTGAGGCCTGTGTATGTGATGCCTTGTCTGTACCTTTTAGAAGAGGCTCATTCGATGCATGTATCTCCATAGCGGTGATCCATCATTTTGCTACAGAGGTATGGATGATGATCCTACTTTTCACATCTTATGTAGCTTTCTAATAAATTAGGGTTGTTTTATCTCTTATTAAGACAGATGAGTCAGTAATAAAACTGTCGGGTCCAGCTTGTTAACTCGCTACGTCTACATATGACAAGACAGTAGTCAAGAGACTTCTATTCAATTAATAAGTGGAACTGGAAGTGCTAGAACCTGCAACGATGAGATATTTAGTGCAGATCCTTTAATAAAATCCACAATGTCCACAATGTTTGATATTATTATTACCCAGTATAGAGGGTGAGTCCAAAGTCCCAGATCCCCTCTTTTATTTCAGAAACAAAATGGAAAATAACATATCTGATACCCCAACAGGGGCCTATTTCGCAGGCTTTGTCCAGAACATCCCTGCTATATTGAATCAAGGGCAAGTAAAGGTCATCATGTAGAATATCATAAGTTCTGAATATCAATTATGGTCCAAAAATTACCAACATCGAAAGCTGGATGCTGGAGGATGTTCCCTGTGATGGGAAATATGCAAAAATAAGATTTCCAGGATGGGATAAGAAAAACATTGGGGCAGATTTATTTTCCTGGGCCATTCGCGATCCAGCGGCGCGTTCTCTGCGGTGGATTCGGGTCCGGCCGGGATTCACTAAGGTAGTTCCTCAGACGTCCACCTGGTGGCGCTGCTGCGCTGAAGTTTCCTAGAATGCACTGAAGTTCACCGGCCTATACCTGGTGAAGGTAAGCACGAGTCCCGCAACACTTTATTTTTTTTTAAATGCGGCGGTTTTTCCGAATCCGGCGGGTTTTCATTCGGCCACGCCCCCCGATTTCCGTCGCGTGCATGCCAGCGCCGATGCGCCACAATCCGATCTTGTGCGCCAAAATCCCGGGGCAATTCAGGGAAAATCGGCGCAAATCAGAAATATTCGGGTAACACATCGGGAAAACGCGAATCGGGCCCTTGGTAAATGGCCCCCACTGTCTCTTAGCTACCTTGTAAGGCAGCCCCCTTAAAATAAAGCATGACTTGCAGGAAGCCTAATGACGAGATGTAGGATTAAAGCCAAGGCCCTATATCTATTTCAGAAGGAACAGATTCCCAAGTTTAGATAGAACTGTTTTGATGTGTTTGTATCTCTTCAGTACAGTGTAGGGAACTGGTTTAGCTGAGAGTCAATGGCTGTAAGTCTCCAAATGCTTGTAAGGCAATGTAAGGAGAACTCCTACTGCCCAACCCTAGACAAAAGCCTCTCACTCACTTAAACCAGTTCTGGAGTAGTTTTCAGGTCCTCACTGCAGTTACCTGCATAGGCAAACAGATGGGGTCACCTGTGAGCTGTGCATTTATGAGACAGGAATATCCCTTGAATTGTGCTTGCTGTTTTTCCCCATTTTGTAGCCCATAGCCTTTATGTTTATGAATCATCTCAATAATTATAAAGCAGGATTATATAATAAGTGGAGACACGTAGGGAAATAAAGAGGAATCAGGGGGTGTTACTGACACAAGTTTCTGAGACTTTTGCTGTCAGAGGGGGGAGAGAGCTGCAGGCTGAGATTACAATATAACTCTCTAGCTTCATCCCTCCCCTGACAGAAATAAGTGATTTACAAGCAGCTCTGCATACTCTGAATATCCATGTACAGCTGCCCACAAAGTGATGAGGATTTATTTTACCTGCAGGAAAGAAGACTGGCAGCGGTACAAGAATTAGTCCATCTCCTCAAAAGTGGAGGTAAAGCTCTAATCTACGTCTGGGCTATGGAACAGGAGTACAAGAAGAGCAAGTCAAAGTATCTCAAGGACGGCAAGTTGTCTAATGAGACCCCTCAGGAGTCGGCCCCCTCCCTCCCCATACACACTAACAGGACCGCATTTGACTCTCAGGACCTCCTAGTCCCTTGGCATCTGAAAGAAAACAATCAAGGAAGAAATAATGAATTCTGTAGTGCCAAGAGGGAGAAGCAGCTGCTGCCGGGCTCCGTGTATCATCGATACTATCACGTGTTCAGAGAAGGGGAACTTGAAGCGTTGTGTGGAAGAGTCACCGGCGTCACCGTCCGCCACAGTTACCACGACCAGGGAAACTGGTGCGTGATTGTAGAGAAGCTATGACAGAGGACATGAAGACTTACAACCTCGTAGATCGGCCGTAGAAGGACTGATGTCAGTGTTTTATGGTTTTATAAATATTTAACTGCGTAATGTAATAAAGAAATCCATACTTTTTATCAGTAATAAATATATGTGACGCCATGTGTATGACGTGCAGACCCTATACGTGCACTAGGTGGCATTATATCACCAGAAATAATGTCATCATAACCAGATTTATGTTGTGTGCGGGGATTTTTTGTTTGTTTTGTTTTATATAATGACTGTAGATTCCAACCAAATTATGACAACAGAAAATAGGAGGAAAAAACTGAAGTTGAGTAGTTTGACGGTGAATAACACAAACCCTGACATAGACACACATAAATCTGGGTGGCCTTATAAGTACTGCATGTCCCCTGTATAACTGCTAATTATACTGATATCTTTGCCCCCCCTTTACCTCATTTTTGTATAATACCACCCTAAAACTGTCTCTCTAAGCTACCACCTTAGTTCATTCAAGACTGGCATTCTTGACTGGCTCCCTGGCACCCATATCTACTAAGAGACTCCGGGTGCAAATTCCCCCAGAACAGATGTAAGACCAGGTTTTGCTATAGTCTATAGGTTTGCTATAGTTTTTGCTATAGTATAGGTTTTCCGGTAGAGACTACAGTAAATCAGAAGGGCAGGTGTTCATACCGCTGTGTGTCCACAGCCAAAACGCTCCCTCCCCTGACACGCTCACAGGGGCTTGGGGGACGGTGAAGCCAGAAAACTCTCAGAGAAGGCATAATGAATTCCCCCATATATATATATATATAAAGTGGGAATGACTTTTTGTCTTCTCCTCTAGTTTTCTGCTGCATTGGTCCAAGATCAGTCATTGTGACAAGTCTGAATTACAACTTTTATCTTCTACCCTACAGTTCCTAAAATTGTTTCAGGAGATGATCCTGTGCCCTGGCCACAGGATTTGGTGGTTGGGGATGCATGAACTGCATGTAGGGTAAGAAGGTAGGTGTTCTCTTTATGGAGAGATTGCCAATTAAGGCCACCTTAAAGGCATGTGGAGACTTAAAGCCATGGACGCTCCACTAGGGAATTTTTGGAAGTATGTAAATATGTTTTCCAAGGTGTTAAATGGTAAACAATGGGGCACATTTACTTGCCCATCTGCCGCGATTCATGAAGATCATGTGCCCAATTTCCTGCACGTGTCGCTTCCCCGATCAGGTCTGCTGGAGTTCACCATCTTCCTCCTGGTGTATGTAAGTGCAATGGCTGCGACACAAATTGATTTGTTAAATCCCACTCGTTGTCCAAATCCGTAAGATCGTCTGTCGGCCCGCCCCCCGACTTGTGTCGCATGAAAGCCGGCGCAATTGTGACACAATCTGATCGTGTGCAAACCATTCCCCGGCACAGTTCCTGAAAACGGCAGAAAACCCGACCGAAATGCGGCCGCGGGACCTTAGTAAATAAGCCCAATTGCCTCCTTTTGCTACCTTGAAAGGCAGCCCCCTTAACACCAAGTATGACCTACAAGAAGTCTAAAAACATGACGTGGGATTAAGCCAAACCAGTATATCTATTCCAGAAGGAACAGACTCCCAACTGTAGACAGCACTGTTTGAACCTGGTTGGGCTCCTCAGTACAGCGTAGGGAACTGGATTGGCTGTGAAAGAGGCTATAGACTAGGGTCAGATGGTAGGTGTTCCCATTTGAACTGCATGTAAGAGTTGTCACATTGTCGGCGCAGCAGTTCAGGCCTACCTATGGGGAATCCTTGCATCATTTTACTGTACGATGCAAGGACATCCATCCTGTGCAATGTGTTCAGTCCATGGCGTCCGTCCAACAAACAGGTCTATTTCCCAGGGTTGTGCATGTTCATCTGCAGACAGCCTAAAACTAGTAATAGCAAACAGCAACTTATGTTACACACTGCAACCATAACCATTTTATTCTTTTACATGGCTTTATGATGTCTTGTTTGAAGTGTTGTTTTTTTGGGGGGGGAAAGGGGTTCCTATAAACCACTTAGTAATTTATAACTCTGGGTCATGGAAGGGGATGACACAAGAACAAAGCTTTGTAAAAAGTGATTTTATTACACAAAAATTGTTAGTTATTCCGCATGGTGAACGCTGCAAAATTTATCATGTAAAAAGCCAATACCAGCATTGATGTTATTCTCATTACTCCCCAGAAATAGTTAACAAAATGTAGTCAGTAAGTGTCATATATGCCCAAAATTGTTCTAATAAAATCTACAAATCCTCCTGCAAAAAACAAACCCTAATACGGTAATAATAATTGATGGTAAAAGTTATTGTAAGGGAAAATTGGTGAAAAAATTTAGCTTGGTCTTTAAGGCCTAACTAAGGGGTTAGGAATTATTATAAAATGTCCCGGAATATCGGATGGTTATATAAGTATTTCTCCAGTGGATACAAGAAGGAATGAGGATAACCTGGATGTGCTCTGCTGCTTTCCTTTTCTGGCTGTCAGACATTCACCATCTCTGGGGACATCACACTAACCGCAGCCAACATCTTATTAAGTTCCTGGATTTTCTAGACGAGATTCTATTTTGTGCATTTTATTTTCTTGATGACTTCCAGATGCTGCCGCGACGTAACCGCCGACCTGGCGAGATCAGTCAGGGGAATCCATAGGGTGTTAATGATTACTTGTTCCGTAAAAGCCAAAAACACTGGGAAATACGTCACCGTTTATAGTTTGCTTTTACAGTACGATAGGAGCAAAGATAACGGAACAATGAAGGCGAATGGCGTACGTGTACTTTGCTTTATAAGACAAAATGTTAGATCCTCAGCATTTGGTGTAATATAATCAAAAGTGCGGAACTGTGCGCATTACATGACAGCCCATTGTATATGATTAGTAGCTGTAATATCTCATTTCCCCTGTGGTGGCGCTGCAGGGGAATTGAATATGTGCTCCTAGCGTAACTAGAAGAAGCTGGGCCCCATGGCAGACTTCTGAATGGGGCCCTCTTCCCCGGTTAAAAAAATACATATTTCGTATCCCATATACAGCCCCCTCAGCATTGTAATATACTGTATCCCATATACAGCCCCCTCAGCATTGTAATATACTGTATCCCATATACGGCTGTATATGATTGGATACAGTAATATTACTAAGCTGGGGGGGCGTTATGTAGATACAGTATATTACTAAGGCTTGGGGATGCTGTATATGGGCACAGTATACTAAGCTGGGGGGCTTGTATATGGGGTACAGTATATTTACACTAAGCTGGGAGCTGTATATGGGATACAGTATATTACTAAGCTGGGGGCTGTATAGGATTACAGTAATTACTAAGCTGGGGGGCTGTATTATGGGGATACAGTATTACTAAGCTGTGAGGCTGTATATGGATACAGATATTACTAAGCTGGGGATGTATATGGGTACAGTATCTTATTAAGCTGGGAGGCTCTATACGGGATACAGTATCTACTACGCGGGGAGGGCGTTAGGATCAGCGTATCTCTGCTGGGGGTGTATATGGGTACAGTATATTACTAAGCTGGGGGGATGTATATGGGATACGTTATTACTAAGCTGGGGGGCATATGGGATACAGTATATTACTAAGCTGGGGGCTGTATATGGGATACAGTATATTACTAAGCTGGGGGTGTATATGGGATACAGTATATTACTAAGCTGGGGGGCTGTATATGGGATACAGTATATTACTAAGCTGGGGGCTGTATATGGATACAGTATATTACTAAGCTGGAGGGCAGTAGTATATGGGTACAGTATTTACTAAGCTGGGACTGTATCTGGGATACGAAATCTAACGGGGGCTGTATATGGGATACGTATATTACTAAGCTGGGGGGCTGTATATGGGATACAGTATATTACATGCTGAGTGGGCTGTATATCGGGTAACAGTATATTACTTAAGCTGGGGGGCTGTATATGGGATACAGAATTACTAAGCTGGGGGGCGTATATGGGATACAGTTATTACTAAGCTGGGGGGATGTTATTATGGAGGGTACAGTATATACTAAGCTGGGAGCTTGTATATGGATACAGTATATTACTAAGCTGGGGGGCTGTACTAGCGGGGCTGTACAGGCTACTAATTACTAAGTGGGGGTGGATATGGGATAATCAGTATTTACTAAGCTGGGAGGAGCCAGTATTGGTTACAGTATCATTACTAAGCTGGGTGTATTGGTATTGATATATGGGGTGTGTGGAACATAGAATGAGCATAGTATATATTAACTAAGCGGGAGGCTTGAATAACAACTGGCTGTATATGAGATACAGTATTATTACTAAGCGTGGGGCTTGTATATGGGATACAGTATATTACTAGGGGCTGGGGCTGTATATGGAGTACAGTAATTTACTAAGCTGGTAGGGCTGTTATGGCAGAATATTACAAGTGGCTGATATGTACTATACTCTGGGGGTGTATATGGGGATACAGTAATATTACTAAGCTGACTGTAGGGTGCTAGTGGACGTATGGGATACCGTATATTACTAAGCTGGGGCTATATATGGGATACAGATACTACTAAGCGTGGAGGCTGTTATATGGGATACAGATATATACGAAGTGGGGGCTGTGATATGAGAGGGTACAGTATCTACAAGATGGGGAGCTGTATATGGGTGTACAGTAATATTACTAAGCTGGTGGCTGTATGGTACGTATATAACGGCGTAATGATACGTAATATATGCTGGGGGGCTGTATTGGAGTTTCAATCTGGAGCAGTATAGGGTACAGTAGACATCGGAGGGGCTGTATATGGGATACAGTCTATTTACTAGCTGGGATGCTGTATATGAGTACAGAATATTACTAGCGAGGGGGGCTGTATCTGGAGATCCGTTATATTACTAAAGCTGGGGCGGGTAATATGGGATACGTATATGTATCTAAGCTGGAGGGCTGTATATGGGTATACCGTTACTATTAGGTGCTATAGATGGATCAATATATGGGGGCTGTAATATGCGTACAGTATTACTAAGCTGGGGAAGGAGTATATTGGGATACAGTTATATTACTAAGCTGGGGGGAGTTCATATCGGGGTACAGTTATATACTACAGCTTGGGCGATATGGTATATCAGGAATATTCAAGGCTGGGGGCGGATATGGAGTACATATATTACTACGCTGAGGATGAGAGTCGATGACTATGGGAGGTGGGGGTACAGTAAATTACTAAGCTGGGGGGAGGGCTGTATATGGGAACAGCAGTATTACTAAGTGCGGGAGGTCGTATATGGGTACAGTATTATTACTAACAGCTGGGGATCTGTTAATGGATACAGATATTACTAAGCTAGGGGGTAGTATATGAGATACAAGTATATTACTAGCTGGGGGTGCTTCGGTGATATTATGGAGGATATTACAGTCATTCATAAGCTGGGAGGGTGTATATGAGAGGTACATATCTACTAAGCTGTGGAGGCTGTATAGAGGCTACAGTATATTACTAAGCTGGGGGATGATATGGGACTACAGTATATTACTAAGCTTGGAGGGCAGTGTTGAGATACCGTAATATTATAAGCTGGCGGAGGCTGTTATTGGATACAGTATATTACTAAGGGGGGGTTATTGGGGTAAGTATGGGATTAAACTGGATGTGATCGTATATACTAGCTGGGAGGCTGTTATGGGGTACCGTATATTACTAAGCTGGGTGCGCGTAGTAATCTGGGGTACGTTATATTACTAAGCTGGGGGATGTATATGGGGTACAGTATAGTACTAAGTGGGGGGCTGATATGGGATACAGTATATTACTAACGGGGGCTTGGGACTATATCGGGTGTATATGGGATACAGTATATACTAAGCTGGGGGCTGTATGATAGATACAGTATATTACTAAGCGGTGGGCTTTTATGTAATCGATACAGTATATACTAAGCTGGGGCTGTATATGGGATACAGTATATTATAACCTGCGGGGGGTATATGGAATACAGTATATTACTAAGACTGGTGGGCTGATATATGGGGTGATCAGTAGTATAGTACTAAGCTGGGAGTGCTTTATGGGAGTACAGTGTATTACCAAGCGGGGGGCTGTATTGATGCGATACAGTATAATTACAGCTGGGACGGTGTATATGAGTACAAGGATATTACTAAGCTGGGGGATGAATGGGAATACAGTATATTACTAAGCTTGGGGGGATGGTATATGAGATACAGTCTATTACTAAGCTGGGGAGCTGTATATGAGATACAAGTATATACTATAGCTGGGGGGAGGTTATGGGATACAGTATATTAATAAGCTGGGGGGCTGTATATGGATACAGTATATTACTAAGCTGGGGGGGGGGCTGATAAGGGGTGGTTGTTCAGTTGTATGAACCTGTACAGAATGACAAGGTCCAATATTGCTATAGGACTGATTCTATATTATTGTCTACTTTGTGATATCTAAATTGACTTTGCCTTTTACACTGCTAAACGTAGTGTAATCTTTTGTAATTCCTTGCCAAACCCCGCTGACATAACTTGTCATTCTACTTGAAAGGTGTCTTGTAGAGAACAAAAAGGAGGGAGAAAATAAGTGTGAATGACCTTTCCAGAGATTGATTGCAGACCAGAGCCCGGAGACCTGCTGTTCCATACGTTCAGAGGCCTGCTGCTGGTGGAGATGGCGTCTACAGCGGTGTAATAAAGCATCAAGGCTTCTGCAGATAAATTACGCAGGTTAGAAATGACTAAAGTAAGGCTGTAGATTTACAGAAAATTCACTGCTAGTTATTTAGAAAGTGTTGCTATACATTCTCCCATGCAGCACGCCAAGAAAGCTTGGACCTTGGTTGGAGTCAACCAGTTAGTAGAGCTAACCTTGGTTGGAGTCAACCAGTTAGTAGAGCTAACCCCGCACTCCTATAGAAATATATTCTGGAAACAGAGAACAAATAAGTAAGATGCACTGAATGGCTTTTTTTATAGATGCATTGCAGGGGCGGGTCCAGCATTTCAAGTAGGCCTCTGGGCGACGAGCTCAGGTGGGCACGTTGCGTGAATTTATTCTAAAATTATGAAAATCCTGTTCCTAAAATATTTCCTAGTTTATCATACTAATCAGCCGCTCATGGTTATTTCATATAAAGCCCTCATCATACCTTAAGGATTCATTACATACAGCCCTCCGCACTCCCATGGATTCCTTATGTACAATCTAATATGGCCCCCCCAGCAGCTCTGGGGCCTGGTGCTGGCCCTGGTCAGTGGTATCACCATTATTAGGATATAGTTACTTAGAAAACCATTTCTCATATAACCACAGTAGATATTTTACCATCTCAAGTTCATGACTCTCATCTAGGGTAGAGAAGGTCTACAAAGAACCTCTCACTCATCAGGACATGGCGTGTCTGTGCATTACATCAAGAACCCATGATATTTGTTATGGGTCGTTTTATCATGGATGTCCAGAACGGACATTGATGGCCTTTGACTATTTAGCTATTGATTTCACCCAGATTTAGAGCCATGTCTGCTCTAACACCAAAGTCCTTCTGAATCAGGTCTTCAACCTGGATAGACAGTGGCCACCTGCAGATGACATTGTTAATTGAAAGAAGGTGTACATTCTTCTTATGCTGTCGGCCTGGACCCTTGTGCCTGTTCCGAATTGTTCTACTCCTGGACCAGATTTTTTAGCCCAGCTCCTGACTGACTCTTCTAAGAAATAATGGGGGTCATTTACTAAGGGCCCGATACGCGTTTTCCCGACGTGTTACCCAAATATTTCCGATTTGCGCCGATTTTCCCTGTATTGCCCCAGGTTTTTGGCGCATGCGATCGGATTTTAGCGCATCGGCGCTGGCATGCACGCAACGGAAAATCGGGGGGCGTGGCCGAACGAAAACCCGACGGATTCGGAAAAACCGCCGCATTTAAAAAACTAAAAGTGTCGCGGAGCTTGCACTTACCTCCATCCAGGATAAGCCGGTGTATTTGAGTGCGTTCCGATGCTCTTCAGCGCAGCAGCGCCACCTGGTGGACGTCGGAGGAACTACCTTAATGAATCCCGGCCGGACCCGAATCCACCGCAGAGAAGGCGCCGCTGGATCGCGAACGGTCCGGGTAAGTAAATCTGCCCCAATGTGTTTTTTTTTTTTTGCTACAAAATGTATTTTGTCTTGGTAGAAAATCAGAATATGTTTTTGGATCACACATACTACATATTACACTTTCTTTCTTTTATACTAAAAGAGGTTACATTTTCCCTGTATATATAGAACGGAGTAAGTAAATCCAAGAAAAGAGAGAGATCTCCAGTTTGTGAAGGCCCAACATAATTCAGGCTGTGCTTAGACATCTTTAAAAGATCCATGAGTTACACCTATGATTGTCTATGCATTTCTGCCAGTTCCTTGCTCTTAATTGTGTCCCATGTACAATCTTTCTTATATTTTCTAATAGAGGAATGCAATACCACAGTTCTAGATTAATGTTCTAGTGTAGATGTTACCCATGAATTATTTTTCCTCTGGCTTGTAGCCTATGAAATATTTGCTCGGAGACTTGTCTGTTGGCTGTATTGGTAGAGCGAATATGTTTAGCTGAAATGTGAACAAAAATATCTTTAGCAGTTGTAAATTCCCTTTTAGGTAAGTTACATAGTACATGTAGGGGATGGCAGCTTGTAGCGTACAGCAATGTAGATTTTCTACAGACTGTCCCCCACTTAAGGACACCTGATGTACAAATGACCCCTGGTTACAGAAGGACCCCTCTGCCCACTGTGACCTCTGGTGACGCTATCTAGATGCGTTACTTTAGTCCCAGACTACAATGATCAACTGTCAAGTGTCTGTTTTAAAGCTTTATTGATAATCCTTGTCCCCATTACAGAAAAAAAAAATTGAAAATCCAATTGTTACTGGGGCAAAAAATGTTTTTTTTCTGGAGCTACAATGATCAAATATACAGTTTTGACTTCCATACAAATTCAACTAAAAAACAAACCTAGAGAACCTATCCTGTACATAACCCAGGGACTGCCTGAAATAGTATTTACCAATCAGTGACCATTCTCGAGACTTAAAACCTGGGTGGTTCTCCCACAGCAAGTCCCATTCCTCCTTGCAGGAATTAAGAAGGATCCGTTATTCTTCCTACCCAATCTAGCCACTACCAGAAATTTGGCTTGGTATCAGGAACGGAGGCCTCGTCCACAGCCTGGCAGGTCTCCAGCAGGTGGTGTGTGCAAGAGAATGGGGGGAGAGGCTGACAGAGTAGGTTTCTTCCTGGGACAACCAGGGTAGATAGGGATCCCTGGTGAATGCAGTATGGGGTGCATGTGATGGTGTGCAGAAGGATCCAGGGATCACTCAGAGGCACGTTGGTGCAGAATAACTTACAGTCCTTTATTGGAACAGCGAACGACAGACAACGGCCTTAACAGCAGCAACGGTTCAGCTGGTAAGAGGTAGCTGGTTGGAGCAGATCCTCAGGAAGGTCTGCACGCAGCCTGGTAGTGTAGCTTCAGGCTGGGCTGGTAGGGATGGAACAGATTCCTACTGTGGACCTCTGTTCTGGTCTGGTTTCAGGGCAGCTTGCCTCAGACACTTGTGATTCCTGGGCTTAGACAGACTCCCCCGGTCAAAGACCTCCTGGCAAAGACCATGTGCTCCCACCCACAAGGGGCTTTATAACCTCCCCTTCCCTTGTGAGATAGCAAGCACTTGTCCAACCAGCTTACTCCTTCCTTACAGCAAGTACAGAGCATATAATTGGACAATGCATTTAAGTCATGACCTCCAAGGCAGAAACTTACATCTACATATACCAGGTTTCTCATGCTAGAGACCTCCTAGTGAGGCGATCAGTCTCACCAGGCAGCTCCTGACACTTTTGCAACACCTACCTATCCCATGCATTGGCAGGGGTGTTGCACATGCAGAACAAGTGCAAGTCTTTCCATTATACTTTTTCTCTGTGTAGTAGCTGGAACCTGTTCTGTGTGTCCTGCCTTACCTGGTTTTGGCTCAAAATAACTGAATGAAATAACTTATGACCTAACAGAGATGTCAACTAGCCCTAAGGGTGCGGTCACACGGTGCGTTCTTGGCCTGTTCTTGGTGTCTTTTTAAATGCACTGAAAATTCATGCTCTTTTGCATGTTTACCATGTGCTTGTCTAGTTTGCATCCATTTTTCTTAATTTCTCGAAGTTTAAGGTATTAACATTTTCACACACACCAAGAACGGACCAAGAACGCACCATGTGACCGCACCCTAAGGTGTTCAGAATAAATATCTTTTACTTGTTCTACCTCGGCAGATGCCATAGCTAGTTCCAACACCTCAAACATCTGATCCAAGTTAACTTGTTCAACTAACGGAAGAACTCGTGGTTACAAAGAGCAACTTCCAGCTTCATCTCTCAGTGTAATAACCTCAAAGATGCCTGCAAAACCTGAATTATTTATTTGCGGTAAAACATATTGGTCTGTGTTATAAAAGCAGCCTGTGATCAGTGGAAATTGCTCACTTAATGGAAACTGTTATGTGCAGGAGTCAATGACAGGTCACACCAAAAGCCTGCAATGAATATTGGATGTCTCGTGGCAAGAAAAGCCGTTTCTCTAAATGATTTTTTTACTGAAATAACAAGTGTGCTTATATTTATGTGTTCTTTTACAATATATTATCTGCTGTCAGGGCATGTGAATTGGGAGGCTTTCTGCTGGGATTTAGATTGTTTAGCTAAATTTGTTTTTGGAAGGAATGAGGACAAATGGCCGACTTTCCGCTGAGCAGTGGCCTAGATCGGGCAAAGGAAAAAAGACGAAAAGAAAATTGCTGATATAATGTGTTGCAGAGGAAGAGAAATACAAGTTGGTAACGTAAACAGTTTGAGGATTATTGATTGATTTTAGCTGGAGACATGCAATGCTTCACTAATACTACTGTATCGCTACCGGGAAATGTCTGCCCAATACAGCAGTGATATTGTAGATGCCCCCACTGACAAGTGGTCAGGACTGGCTTTAGATAAAGTATGGCCCTGGGCAAAACTACAATTGGCGCCCGAAAATAAAACAATTTTATCAACAGTCACAGTCAGTAAGAGGCTCCTTTATCCCTGCACAATGATAACACTTTGTAGTTACACACAGTAGTAGGTAAGTATCTGTAATATGGGACTGTAGGAGAATCTATAGGAGATAGACAGATGATAGGGAGATGGATGATAGAAAATATAGATAGATAGGTAGATAGATAAATGGTTATATAGACAAATTCCAGGAGATATATATATATAGTTAAGCATCTGCAACACCCCTGCCAATGCATAGGCAGGTGGGTAGTTG
>CM033642.1:10397430-10410953 GCA_019512145.1 Engystomops pustulosus | reverse complement strand
CGGAGCGACGCAGCTGCCGGAAAGGCGCTGCGTCGCTCCGCATATAAATCGCGCCTGTGTCTTAAAGAGACAGGCGCGATTTATTTAGCTGGTGGGCGATTCGGGCGTTAATGGCCGCCCTTTACAGGGACCCGCATTCTGCCGCCTGAAGCGAGATTTTCATCTCGCCTCATGGCAGATGCGGCCCTGGATGAATGATATAGACTTAAAAAGACAAAAAAGGGGCACATTTACTTACCAGGTCCCTCGGAGTTCCCGAAAGTGCATTGTCCGTCCGGAATGCACTCTGCCGCGATTCACTTAGATCGTGCGCCCCAATTTCCTGCATCTGTCGCTTCCCGGATCAGGTCCACTGGAGTTCACCATCTTCCTCTCGGTGCAAGCAAGTGCTTGGCTTGCAACACAATTTTGAAGTTAAATCCCGCGATTTGTCCGGAAATCGTACTTCTTGCGTTCACCCAAAATGGAGCGGTAGGTCCAATCATAACGCCCAATCATAATTACGGTCAATCCAATCGGACCCCCACTCACCAGACATGTCATTGGGAAGTTTCTTTATAGGTGAATTCCTTAGAGCAGTGGTGGCGAACCTATGGCACGGGTGCCAGAGGCGGCACTCCGAGCCCTTTCTGTGGGCACCCGGGCCAGTGCCCCAGCACACCAGACAGGACTCAAAGAATTTTCCTGCAGTTCCAAGCAACTTGGATGCAAAGATGTTGCTTTCAGTCATATTTTAAAGTGACTTACTTGGCTACTTGGGAATGTAGGAAGAGGGAGAATGTGTAGACGGGGCCTAATTATCTCTGAAGGACTTCCTGCTGGTCCCATGATTCTGTGTACAGAGGGACACTGGAAAGAAGCTAGAATGATGCAAATTTTCCCTGCTTCTTTTTACTGTGTTGGTGTCCTCAGGAGGCCAGTAAGATTGAAAATTGTTGAAGAGCAGGCAACAATAGGTTACTGCTTTAATTTTCGGTTGGCACCTCCTGATAAATGAGGGTTTGGGGTTGCAGTTTGGGCACTCGGTTGCTAAAAGGTTTGCAATCACTGCCTTAGAGACTGGCACCTTACAAACTGAAAAGGCGAAAGTGGAAAGATTTGTCTCTAATACTTTATTATTGCATGCTTTTGTCTAGTGATTTGTCCTCTGTGAGTTGACTCCTTACTTCGTCCGCATTTAATGTCATTTTCCATTATTTTACCATTCCAGGAACTTCATTTTCCTTTTTAATTGGATTCTGAAATATTGTAAGATTTCTAATGGACTTAACCCTCTTCATATAACTCTATTATTCAGCTTCATTTTGCCAGTGACATCCACAGGGAGAAAAGAAACAACACAGGAACGTGTGATCTCATGTGGAAGGAAGAATCTCTCAAAGGTGACGACTTTATTGATTGCACTGGGCAGATTTAGAAGCGGCCGTAAAAGTGATGTATTAAGTCTAAAATGTCCTGGAGAAAATGGTGTTTTATCTGCATTTCTGACTAATGATCCTCAAATTGCTCAATCGCACAGCTTGAAATAAAGGTGGGGGGGGGTTTAGAGATGTGAAGGTTTGAGAGAAAATGCGTTATACACAAAAGATTTGATAAAAATCACTTATCTGGGATGTCTAGAGAAATATTTGATTCTTAAAGGAAATTGTTCAATGACAAAGCTATTTGCTTCATTATTCAGCGATTCAATGGAGGTTTCTCTCCTGTGCATTCTGTCATTTCCATAATAGCTGATGAACTGCGCCTCCGGATGACGGTGTGGACCTGTGCGCAGAGCTACGTCGCGATTTCATGGATTAGTTGAAAATGTAATGAGATTCCTTGGTTGAGGGACTGGGACATTGATTGTGGTCTGATATGTTTTGAATATTAAGCGAAGTCACGTTGCGCGCAAGAAAAAAAAGAGGTAATTTATTGTGACAAGTTGTGCGCCCGCCTGTCAGCACACGGCTATTGAGCACATTGTACTAGTGAATGGTAAGCTCATTGCGTTGTATCACCACTGAGGGATCCCATTTTAGCTTCTCTGACGTTGTACTCGAAGCTTTACCTAGAGAAGCTCAGCAAAATTGTCTCTAAAAATCCCTAGACGTAAAGAGGTCCTATATTAATAACCAAAATGACCCAAATTTTGTAAAAAAAATAGTTAACATACCTGGAGCCATCGCTGCTGCTTACTGTGGCTCAGTTGCTTTGTTCACCTCCGCCATCATCTTTTTCCTAACATGACTTCTCTAAGCCACAATTGCGGATATAGATGCACGGTCACAATGTTTCTGTTCAGGGTTCGAATTCAGCCTGCGCAACCTGGATTTGTTGCCGGATTAGTGGCCAAACATCCAATCCGGCAAATTGCCTTCGCTTGCAACTAGCCATGGCTATTCATTGGCCAAAACCAATCCATTAATATGTCCGGGTCAACCCAAACCCGATCGGTAAACATTGGGGGTCATTTACAAAGGGCCCAATTCGCGCTTTCCCGACGTGTTACCCAAATATTTCCGATTTGCGCCGATTGTACCTGAATTGCCCCGGGATTTTGGCGCACGCGATCGGATTCTGGCGCATCAGCACCGGCATGCACGCGACGGAAATCGGGGGCGTGGCCGAACGGAAACCTGACGTATTCGGAAAACCTGCCGCATTTAAAAAAGGAAATTGTGTCGCGGAGCTTGCACTCACCTTCATCCAGGATAGGATCGTGAACTTCCGTGCATTTCAGGGAACTTCAGCGCAGCAGCGCCACCTGGCAGTGGAGGAACTGCCTTGATGAATCCCGGCCGGACCCGAATCCACCGCAGAGAACGCGCCGCTGGATCGCGAACGGACCGGTTAAGTAAATCTGCCCCATTGTGTCCGCTCAACTCCAGTTGTCTAAAGACGTTGTTGACTATTGTAAAGGAAACCTACCATGAGGAATCAGAAGTAGATCCTGGAACCTAACCTAACTTGTTAAAAAAACTTTATTTTATTAATATGCAAATTAACTGCAGAGGCTACTGGGGCATGGAGTAGCCTTAGCTCCCAGTGCCTGGCCAGGCTAGTACACGCCCCAGTAGCCTTTGCAATAAATTTGCATATTACTAAAATAAAGTTTTTTTAACAAGTAAGGTTAGGTTCCAGGAATATTAAAATAGAGACTAGGGCGGAAGCAGGCAGGAGGAATCTACCATCACATCTACTTCCTCATGGTAGGTTTCCTTTAAGAGAGACCCAACCCGAAGATGAATAAAGCAATGTAGGCACCAAAATATAGGACACTAAAATGTTGAATGTTTATGCCTATTGTATATTCAAGTTTTTTTTTTCTGGATGGATAGCCGCTTTACATGAAAACCTAGCCAAAGATTAGGAGACTATGAAACAGGTCCTGAACATTTTTCCTTGCAATGTAATCCAGTGACCTTAGAAACAAATTTTGAATGAGGCCTGGATGTGTTTCTGGATAGTAAAAAATATGAAATGTTATGGGCTATAAATTTTTATGATGTTGACTTGATCAAATAAATAATTTTCTGTAGGGCCATTTCTAGCTTTTGGGCCAAATTAGAGTACGGTGGGAACCACCCTTGATAAGTAATGCTGGGTGCTACAGGAAATTAAAGGATAAGTCTCTAGCTCTTGAGAATACCAGGGATGGTCTTTTCCTCTGAGCAAGCAGTGGGAAAGTAAGAAGGCACTAAGTGGTTAAGACATTTAAAGGACATCTAACACCAGGATGAAGGATTATAAACCAAGCACACTGACATACTGGTGTGTATCCTCTCTGGCAGGACCTGCTCTTATTTAAGCTTCCTATGCCCTTGTTTTTAAGTAAAAAGGCTTAAAAAATTATGTAAATAAGCCTGAGGGGCTCCAGGCTCCATTAACATCTATGGAGTTTGGAGCCTCTCATGCTCATTTGCTTAAATCTAAAAGCAGATCCCACCAAAGGGGGAACACACCAGTATGTCAGTGTGCTTGGTTTACAATCCTTTATCCTGGTGGTAGATGTCCATTAAGATGTTCTCTTCTACAGCTGCCGCTACCACTAACTTATTTAAAGACATGATAATGATCCAAGTAGAAATAGAAAAGAAAGTATATTGGAGAACTGTTCATTGCCATATTGGTTGCGCCTCTGCAGAACCTATTTGAAATCAATTTTTCTAAAAGGTTATTATATATCTCAGTAGGAGCCTCAGAAGAAATGACTATGCTTGGCAGTTTTAGAGACACCAATGATCAGTTTTTTTTCAATTGGAGCCACAGACTTAATGGGGGTCATTTACTAAGGGCCCGAATCGCGTTTTCCCGACGTGTTACTCGAATATTTCTGATTTGCGCAGATTTCCCCTGAATTGCCCCGGGATTTGGCACACGGGATCGGATTGTGGCGCATCAGCGCTGGCATGCACGTGACAGAAATCGGGGGGGCGTGGCCGAACGATAACCCGACGGATTCAGAAAAACCGCCGCATTTAAAAAAAAAAAAAATTGGTCGCACGGGCCATATTCACATGCACCACGATGAAGACGATGAACTCCGGGGCACCTCGGCGGACTTCGGCGCAGCAGCGACACCTGGTGGACATCGGGCGCAGGACCTTCATGAATCGCCAGAAGACCCGAACGCTCGTCCGTGAAGCCGCCGCTGGAACGCGAATGGACCGGGTAAGTAAATGTGCCCCAATTTGTGTGTCCCCCGGGCTGCTGCCCGATGTCTGTGTCCCCCGGGCTGCTGCCCGATGTCTGTGTCCCCCGGGCTGCTGCCCGATGTCTGTGTCCCCCGGGCTGCTGCCCGATGTCTGTGTCCCCCGGGCTGCTGCCCGATGTCTCCCTGCTGCCGTTCCGCGTGTATCTTCCGACAAGTAAGCAGATGTGCCGAACATCTGTAATCTATTCTTCACTGTGTTCTTCACTGTGTTTTTAACTTAAATGATCCTGTGTTCAATGTGTTCACTATTTTTATTCTATTCTTCACTGTTCTTCACTGTGTTTTTTTAATTAAATGCTCGATCTCGAGCAGGGGAAATACTCGTCCGAGCAACGAGCCGTTTCGAGTACCTTAATACTCGAACGAGCATCAAGCTCGGACGAGTATACTCGCTCATCTCTAACCTTGTCATTTGTCTCCGTCCCTTATGTCTTCTTAATGTTCTTATCATTTGATCCAAAGCCCAGGAATAAAAATTGCTATGTGGCGCTGAACAACATAACCTCTGCCTCTATAGACCACGTGATCGCCGCATGTGAAAAGGGTGAAGCATTGCTGCTGGGGTTGATTCCCCTTGTATTTGAGGCTCTTATATCTTTAGAAATTGCATAAACTTTTTTTTTTTACCAAAATAAAACTAAAATGTACAAAAAAAAAATACCTGTAAGAGTCCTTGCAGAATGCAAGGTGCTCACCCGGACCAGGTACCGGCGAACACCGGAGGAGGTGGGAGGGGTGAGTGCTCTTCACCCCTCCTCTCTACATCGGCAAATGAGTGGCCGTGCTGCTAATCTGCTGAAATATGGGACTAGTCCTATAATTTGTAACCTGCTGCACCGTCAACCGTGAGCCATAGAAGTCTATGACTGTCCGAATCGGGCAAACGGATCATAACCCCCATAATGGCCGTCTGAATGAGCCCTAGCAATAATTTTTAGCTAGTCTCAAAAAAAAAAAAAGCCACAAAAATGTTCAATGTTCAAATAAGTTATGGACTGTAAACGGATTGGTCAGTACAGATAACCCCAGTAAATCAGCACTAGTACCTTGTAAAGCATATCCACTTTCCAGCTACGACCTTCTTTTTTCTCAGCATAGCAACGAGGTGGAAAAAGTACGGTAAATTTCAGGATGATGAGTGATAGGTCAAGCTGTCCCAACTTTCCTCAAATCGTGCATCTTGTATGTCTTAGGATTGGGACAAATCTTATGAGGACCTCCCAATATGGATCATTATGTTGTCTGAGAGATACTTGACTTATCTGGTAGCAGCTTTCTCCCCTCTCAAAAGACATGCACCCCTCAGCTAAGCCAAGTGTGCACGTGAGCTGAGGTGCAGCTGGGATACTGTAGCTGTTGGCTTAGCAAATGTTTAGGTTAAAGGCATGAGCACCCTCAGGGTGTTATACATTCGTATCCATGGTTATTGATGGCTGATGTTATTTAGGTGATGACCAGTCTTTTACCATGTTATTTCCCTCTGTCTAGGATTCGGAGGGTGCATGGGTGGAGGCAGGTCCTGCACAGCCAGTGACTGACAAGAAGGCTTGGAAAATCCAAAAAGAGTCCCCCGTGAGGGAAACCGGAGCAGATGTCCAGGTACGCCTAGATAAGTTGGGGAATGTTGTATGTTTGAGCTAATTTTATTTCCGCATTCCATATTCTTTATTTCTAAGGTCGTTGTCTGACTGAGGGGTATTCCCCTCTTCCCATTGAGACAACATGCACCCTTGATCATGAAAAGCATACATGTGTATGGGGATAGAAGGCTTCCTGATGGTCTATTATAGTAAAGAAAATGATGGGTTTTGATGGTAGATTTTCTTTAATGGAATAAGAATGCATCATGCTTATAGTCTGGTACCTTCTGTCACTTCCCTTTACTAATCAAACATGAGAGCGACAACTGGGGAGTGCAAAAACGGAACTTGATTTTATTGTGTATATGGAAGTTACTTGACCTCCTTGATTCTGCACCAACGTTTTGTACAGTGTTAAAGTACTTGACAGCCTTCTTCCAAAAACCGCACCACATGGGGTACTGTAGTTCAGTCTGATTTAATTTAGTTAAATTATTATGCATAGAAATTGTTTGTACAGCGCCGAGGAGCACGGTGGTGCTAAATTATAAACAGATATTAAAGGAGATGGCCACTCTTTATTACATAAGTGCCTTTACTGCCTTGTGGCTAATCCCTGGTGTTCATGAAGTGATTCAGCAGTCCTGCTACTTACTTTTGTGCTGTGCAGATTCTGTCACATCCCTCAGCACTGATGAATAGGAGGAGCTGCAGCAGCAGAGTGATGATTCGTACTGCTCCATCTCCCTCCCCTCTTCCTGTCTGTCAGTGAAAATTGAGACATGGGCCGAGGATGGGCTGGAGCAGCGAGAGAGAGGAAGCTGTGTACGGTATATATGCAGAGGGCAGCAAGTTGAGAACAGGGAAAGGCTGAAGCAAAGATACAGGTAGAAATACATACAGAGGTTTATTTAAAAGTGGCTAACCCCTTTAGAGGCGACAGAGCTTCTTTACTACGAGAACTGTCAATCTGTGGAATAGCCGAGCTCAGGCGCTGGTCACAGCAGGGACAGCGGAGAGCTTCAAGAAGGGTCTAGATGCCTTTTTACACCTAAATAACATTGATGGTTATATTATATAGAATTGTTTCCCCTAAATCCCTTCCTCATCCAATCCCTTCCCTTCTTTGGTTGGACATGTGTCTTTTTTTCAACTGTATGAACATGTAACTATCAAACCTTCAGTGCTCAGACATATCTGCTATGATATGCACGGCCTGGCCTTAGTATTTCTTATTGCTCCTATGGTATATGTATGACATGAGTGTACACCGCTGATCTCTAGCCCTGGAGGCATAAAACGCTTGCAGCCCTGTACCTGCGTCTTGTCATTCTGCTTACATTGCTGTTTATCTCTCCTGGCCTGGATTGCTCTTGGTATCTCTGTCTGTCACAGCGCCGAGGCCTCATTACTGAATGTAAATGTCCTGATACAGAAAATGAAGTTTCTCCAAAAATTGTCAAGTTATGTGGGTGTACAAAGTCTGCTATGAGTGCAACAAATATTAAGACAAGGCTCCTCTGCTGTCTATTGGCACTGACTGCTATTACATTTGATTTATTTGAATTGAGCCGAGATCAGGCTCATGTTACAGCACGGAGGGGTGCTGGTAATGACCCCCTTCCCCCCAACCCTGCTGGCTAATAAGCATATTTTTAAAAAATCTGCAATGGCTCCAGGCTTCCTTGTTGCGCCGATATTTCTGATCAGCGGCCTCCGTGGACCACCGGGGGTTATTACCTCTTATGTTGCCCCCACTGGGTTTTCCAGTCTTCTGAGAGTACCGTCATAGTCATCATGGGATATCCCTTGCAATGATCAGCAAGTTATCAGCTCTCCTATGGATAGAGAATAGTTTGTTAGCTTGGACCTTAAGTAGCATAGTTTAGCTTAAAGGGGATGTTCCAGGCTAAACTTATTGATTACCCATCCAATGAAGAGGTCCTTAAAATCAGTTTGGCGCATGTCGAAAGCCCAGCAGCCACACAGATTACAATTCTCTTTCTATCCGTTACTGAGAATAGCTGAAGAAAGCAGATGGCGCCGTCTCTGTGTAGTGGTCAGACCAGGTTACTGCGGGTAAGTTCAACAGATAAGCTACAGCGACTCGGTTCAACTACTATACAAAGAGAATTTGGAACTTTTTTCCTGTAGAAATGTCAATTTTTTTTTTTTGCCAAAAAACTGCATTTTAAGCCAAATCTGTCATCTCTAGAATCAAAGATAAACTTTGGAAATTGATTAAAAAGTAAAAAAATTTGCACTTGTCCCGCTTATGGGTAAAAGTTTTGCTATTTTTTTGGGTAAGGTGATATTCCCCCTTCCAGTTTGTATGGGGTATTCTTGCGCCGTGTGTTCCTTACTGACTTTGGGTTTGTACATTATATATGACGTGCTGATGGGACCGGTCTTAAGATGCAGGCTCTGTCCCGCTGACGCGCCAGTCACTTAGGCACCTGACGCTTCTCTTATGTGCGGCCGGCTAAAGCTTTTTACCCAGAAGACCAGAGATTGTCTCTATGTGTTGTAATGCTAAATGAACCTGTGCTTCCATTTCAGAGGGACGAGTGGATGACCTTAGACTTTATGTCTCTGAAAGCGACATCAACAGCCGCGTTAAGAGCAGAAAGACAGAAAGAAAAAACACTGGAGCGTGAACAAGCCGAAGCTGTAGAAAAGGTAGGAGTCATTCATCTGAGAGAGCGTGCGCCGTCTGTGTATTGCATTGCAAATTTGTACGGCCAAGTGTGATGGCGCTTGGGTAGATGGTTTGTAATTTCAAGTACAAGTGAAATTTAAAGGGGAGATCCACTTTCTTATAAATAGGAGCAGTGCACACTTAGTCAGGAGAGCAGCAGAGGGCCCACGGTACTCCGATATTTACCTATCCCCACTCGCCCGAAGCAGCAGCAGTTCTCTTCAACTCTATGTAGTGGCTGGCTGTATGTGGCTCTGAAGCAGACAGACTTTATGTGACAACAACATTACGCCTGCTGGCTTCAGGGCCACCTACCGCAGGCACTGGTTGGGCAGGCACTGTGACTATTGGCCAAAAAGGGGCTGTATGGCAATTGGCTACTGATTGACATTGTGTCTATTGACTGAAAGCAGGCATTGTGACTATTGCTACTTCGTGAGGGGACTGTGAATATTGGCTATTTTTTGAGGACACTGTGACTATTTACCACTGTGGGGGGAACTTATTGGCCATGCCCGTGTCTCGGGTTATTTGACAGTATATTCAGCTTTATGGTTGTCCTCAAAGGGCTCATGGTAATGGTAAGGCCTAAGTTTGTGTAAATTCTTCCTTATGCTGTATAAATGTAACTACTAAACAGCTCTTTTAAGGCATCTACAAGGTGTATGTGTTTCCCAGTGATAGAGTTTGACACTCCTGCTCTGCACGTAGGGTTATATTTTCTTAGACAGGGATTCTTTAAGATAGCAGAGAGATGCTTAGAGTTAAGTTTGTAAAAAAAAATCAGCGTTTTCTGCGTTCTCATTGCTTGCTATATTTGTTTTACTCACCTAGCGCCTATCTACCACCAGAACCAACATCCACATCAATGCCTCACTTCTTCACTTGCTTTTGTACACACGTAAGTTACATAAATAATCACCGTGTTCATTCTGAAGCAAGAAAGACTTCTATAAATATGCTGAATCATCTTTTGTTCTCTTTGATTTATCCTCCTGCGTGCAGGGGGACATCTCTCCTAACCCAGGCCCACTTCATACATTTTAAAATTTTACACATCAACCCTGTTGTGCTTTATGCATACAGTGTATCCCTTCTTCTCCTTTCTCCACCCAAACCCCTTTTTTAAATTTGCCCTAGTGGATGCCCGCTCTGTGTCAATAAACTAGAACCTCTTTCTTTCAAGTCCTGGCTATCCACTAAACCTGGGACCAGCATGACTCTGCTTTCATCGTTGCTTTGTCTTATGGTGGCTTACAATTCTCACTGCCCCAACTGAGAATAAGCATTAGGTATGGGCCTAATACTCACTTTATGATGCACTTCCTGGTAATTTCCCATTTATTCTTCTCAGATTCCCATCTTTGATCCACACCCTCAGACTCTCTGCTCATTCTCTCTTCGTGTGGTAGTATACCAACCTCCTGTTCACCCTACCAGTCCTTGATCACTTTGTCTCTTGGCTCCCTCACTTCTATCCGTGAGATCCCAGTCATCATCTGGGAAACTTTAACATCCCAGCATTCTCTCCTCATGCCCAACTCTACCACTCATTATTAGGGAAACATCCTCGACTAGGAGTGTTCTGAACGTCTGTAGAGAAAATCATGCCACATCTGCAGACTTTATACTTCAAATTTATTCAGAATCTTAACCCCTTAAGCCGAAGCCACTTTCACCTCCTGACACGGCCCATTCTCAAATCTGCCCGGTGTCACTATAATGGTATAACTTTGAACGCTTTAACATATCCCAAGGGTTTTTGAAATTGTTTCTCGTTGACACATTGTACTCATGATAGTTAAAATTTGTTGTATTTTTTGTCATTATTTATGAGAAAATCAGATATTTGGTGAAAATTTGGAAAAATTCGCATTTTCGAACTTCACAAAGTTCTACTTTTTCCACATCGTCATCACTCAAAAAAACATAATTAACTACATTCACTAATGTCTATTTATGTGGACATGGTTTTTTTATGCATAGTCTTATTTTTATAGGATGTTTTGGGCTTTGAACGTTAGGTGCGATTTTTCACATTTTCATAAAAAACGCAAATCCTGTCTATGAGGGACCTGCTCAGGTTTCAAGTCACTTTGAGAGGCCTAAAATAGTAAAACCCCATAAATACCCATTATAGAAAACTACACCCCTCAACGTACGTAAACAACTTTATGAAGTTGTTAACCCATTTAATTTGTTTTACAGGGGTTTAAACAAATGGATACAATTTTGAAAGTAACATTTTTTTTGGGCTAAATGAATGCGTTTTTAAAAAAATTTACAAATTCTCAGTGGACAAAATACCAAAACGCTCCACCAAAATTTGATATTTTGATACTCTCCCGCGTATAACAATCCCCATATGTGGTGGTAACCTGCTGTATGGGCACACGCCAGGGCATGAGGGGAAGCTCTGCCATTCAGAGCAGATATGCATGTCACTTTTTATTGGCTAAAACCAGGTATAACAAGCTCCAGGTTCTCTGCAGTCGCATTGACTCTGTATATAAGAATGCTCGATGACTGGTCATGCAACAGCATTTGTTTTTTATTAAATTATTTTATTCCATTCCCTTATAAAGAATGGCTGGACTATTATACAAGCTTTATACGTCTTGTGCATCCCTTTATCCTCATAGACTGTAAGCTCTTGTGTCACCCCCTATAGACTGTAAGCTCTGTTGTCACCCCCTCATCCTCTAGCCTGTAAGCTCTTGTGTCCCCCCACCCCCTCATCTCATAGACTGTAAGCTCTTGTGTCACCCCCTCATCCTCATAAACCAGTGATGGTTAAACCTATGGCACTGGTGCCAGAGGTGGCACTCGGAGCCCTTTCTGTGGGCACTTAGGCCATCACCTGGAGGACTCCAGGTATATTCCTGCAGTCCCAGACAGTTCAGGACTTGCTGTGCACAGAGCTATTTTAAAGTGACACTTCTACCTGGGACTATTTTCTGCTCTATTTGTGTCCTAGGGGAACTGGTATCAAGAAACTGTTACAGAGAAGGGAGTATAAACCACAAATTAAAATTTCGTTGTGTTGGCACTTTGCGATACATAAGTGGGTCTTTGTTGAAGTTTGGGCAACTCGGTCTCTACAGTTCGCCATCACTGTCATAGACTTAGGTCTGTGTTCACCCCCTATCATGACTGTAGCTCTTGTTCACCCCCTCATCCTCATTAGAGCTGTAAGCTCTTGTCACCCCCTATCCTCATAGCTGAAGCTTTGTGTCACCCCTCATCCTCTAACGTAAGCTCTTGTGTCCCCTCATCCTCATAGACTGTAAGTCTTGCACCCCTCATCTATAGACTGTAAGCTCTTGTGTCACCCCTCACTCATAGCTGTAAGCTTGTGTCACCCTCATCCTCATGACTGTAAGCTCTTGTGTACCCCTCATCCTCATAGACTGTAAGCTCTTGTGTCCCCCTCCCATCTCTCTCATAGAGTTAAGTCTTGTGTCACTTCCTCATCTCATGAGACTGTAAGCTCTTGTGTCACCCCTTCATCCTCATAGACTGTAAGCTCTGTGTCACCCCCTCTCATTCCTCAGAACTAGTACTCATAAGCTCGTTAGGTGATCACCTATAAGCGTCGGGGATACACGTACACCCATTCCTTTTGCCGCACCCCCATCATCCTCCAGACTGTCCTGTTACACCATCTTTATTCCTCGGCATCCTACCTCGACTCTGTAAGCTCTTGTTCGCCCCCACCTCATGCCGATCCTTTGCCCACTCATTGTGTCCACCCCTCATCCCTACATAGAACTGTAGCTCTATGTTGTCAATTCCTCCTTCCTCAGACTGTAAGCTCTTGTGTCACCTCCTCATTCTCATAGACTGTAAGCTCTTGTGTCATCCCTCCCCTCACTATCCTGTAAAGCTCTTGTGTCACCCCACTCATCCTCATAGACTGTAAGCTCTTGTGTCACCCCTCATCCTCATAGACTGTAAGCTCTTGTGTCACCCCTCATCCTCATAGACTGTAAGCTAGTTCCTCAAAGTGCTCATGGTAATGTAAGAGCTAGTTTTGTAAATTCTTCCTATGCTGTATAAATGTAACTACTAAACAGCTCTTTTAAGGCATCTACAAGGTTATGTGTTTCCCAGTGAGATCGTTTGACACTCCTGCTCTGCACGTAGGTTATATTTTCTTAGACAGGGTTCTTTAAGATAGCGAGAGATGCTTAGAGTTAAGTTTGTAAAAAAAAATCAGCGTTTCTGCATTCTCATGCTTGTTATATTTGTTTTTACTCACCTAGCGCCTATCTATTCCACCAGAACCAACTATCCACATCAATGCCTCACTTCTTCACTTGCTTGTTACACACTAAGTTAGTATGGTTACATAAAGTAATCACGTGTTCTTTCTGAAGCAAAATACTTACTTATAAATATCTGAATCATCTTTGTTTCTTATTTATCCTCCTGCTTGCTGCAGGGACACTCTTCTAACCCGGCCCCAGCACCCTGTTAGCTTTATCAAGATACCGTATATCCCCCTTCTCCTTTTCCTCCACCATAAAACCCCTATATTCAATTTTCC
>CM033642.1:10171539-10396227 GCA_019512145.1 Engystomops pustulosus | reverse complement strand
AACAAAGGAACAAATTATCAGTGGATAAAATACCAAACGCTACACAAAATTTGATATTTTGATATCTCTCACGCGTATAACATCCCCAATATGTGGTGGTAACCTGCTGTATGGGACACGACAGGGCCATTTGAAGGGGAAGTGCGCCATTCAGAGCAGATTATGCATTGTCACTTTTATTGGCTAAAAACCAGGTATAGACCAAGCTCCAGGCTTAGTGCAGTGCATTGACTCGGTATATAAGATGCGGTGTGACTGTTCATGCAGCAGCATTTGTTTATTATTAATTAAATTATTTTTATTACATTCCCTTATAAGAAATGGCTGGGGACTATATACAAGATTTTATACGTCTTGTGTCAACCTTTATCCTCATAGACGTAAGATATAGTGTCACCCCCTCATCCTCAAGACTTTAAGCTCGTGTCACCCCCTATCCTAATCGACTGTAGCTCTTGTGTAACCCCTCATCCTCATAGACTGTAATCTCTTGTGTCAGCCCCTTAATCCTCAGAGACTGCTAAGCTCTTGGTCACCCCCCTAATCTCATAGTCTGTAAGATTTGGTCACCCCTCATCCTAAATAGACGTAAGATTTGTGTCACCCTCATCCTCTAGACTGTAAGCTATTGGTCACCCCTTCATCATCATAGACTGTAAGCTCTTGTGTCACCCCCTTCATACTCATAGACTGGTAAGCTTTGTGTCACACCCTCACCTCATGACGTAGCGCTTGGTCAGCACCCTTCATCCTCATAGATGTAAGGCTCTTGTGTCCCCCCGCATCCTCATAGATGTAAGTCTTGTGTCTCATCTTCATCCTCATAGACTGTAGGCTCTTGTGTCACCCCTTCATCCTCATAGACTGTAAGCTCTTGTGTCACCCCATCATCCTCCTGACTTTAAGCTCTTGTGTCCACCCCTTCATCCTCATAGACTGTAAGCTCTTGTGTCCACCCCTATCTATAGACTGTAAGCTTTGTGTCACCCCCTTCATCCTCATAGGACTGTAAGCTCTTGTGTAACCCCCCTCCTCCTCATAGACGTAAGCTCTTTGGCACCCCCTCACCTAATAGACTGTAAGCTATTGGTCTCCCCCTCATCCTCATAGACTGTAAGATATTGTGTCACCCCCTATCCTCATAGATGTGAGCTCTTGTGATCAGGAACCTCACTCATAATGTTCCATATGACTTGTACACTCTGTAATGTAATATTATATGTGTATATGTTCCTTAGGATTTGTAAGGAGATATGGGAATATTGATGGCGCTATATAAAGATATATTTACTTTAGAGCTGTGAGACTGCCTCATGGTGCTAGGTAGTAGGGTTTTGGATGGGTCTTTGATCCCAGGATTGTGATCTGCATTTTATCTAAAAACTCCAGCAAATTTGGCTTTTCCTGCAACCAAAAGGGGCAGAGTCTATAGTAACTCCACCTAAAGTCAGCTTTCCCTTCCAAATATTGTCAGATTATCTAAATTGTCTCCGCTGGCCTAGAGCAGGATATGATACAGGGGTGTAAGTATAACTCTGTGATCAATAGGTTTATAGAATTTGGAACAGTAATTATTGACAGGACTCCTAGGAGAGCGGGTAAGAGTCCTCCTTGCCCCGTTAAGACACAGGAGCTCACTAACTAAGGAGCCTGGGCTCACTTTTGTCGGACTGTGCACCTTTTTCAGGTATTGCACGGCTTGCACAGGTATTTAACAAGTGTCTGTACTGGGATTGTGTCGCACGCGATTCTTTTTTGGTGCGGCTGCGCCGGCTTCCATGCGGCACATTTTAGGGGGAGGCTGTCAGATGATCCGACTGATTTGGACCAAGCGCGGGATTTAACTTTCAAATTGTGTCGCAAGTTCAAGCACTTCTATGCACCACTAAAAAGATGGTGAACTCCATCGGACCTGAGCGGGCAAGCGACACATGCAGGATATCGGGCGCACCATCTTAGTGAATCGCGGCACAGGGCATTATTGTTGGACATTTGCCCCTCAGTGATTGACAGGGCTAGTACAGATTATTCTGCCCACCCACAGTAATTGACTACCCGGCCCACCCACACTGATTGACATGGAGGGTCATGATTACTTGCTCACCCACCGTATTGACCGGGGGAGGCCTGGCGACCCGGACACCACAGGGATTGACATGTAGGAGGCCTTATCCTGCTCACCCACCGTAATTGACTGGGGGAGCACTGGGCGAACCCGGCTCACCCAACAGTGATTGACATGGAGGGCCTGATTACTCTGACCACCCACAGAATTGACAGGGGGAGCCCATGGCGAAGCCCGCCCATTCACATTGATTGAAAGGTGGGTCCTGATTACTCCTCCCCAGCAAGAGTAATTGACAGGGGAGTCAGCCCCCCCCCACACCTGATTACCTTGCCCTCACACAGTGATTGCAGGGAGGGTCTTTAATTACCTTACCCAACACGTGAATTGATGGTTTCGGTAAGAGAGATAATGATACCTTCACTCTGCCGTCTTCCAATCTCATGTGCCAAACTTTTGTGCTCTTCCCGTCTCTCTATAACGTGGGTATAAGTTAGTGTCCCAGCATATTGTTGCTGTGAATATGTACATGCTAATGGCCGCACTAGGAGTTAACTCCCTGGCATTTCTGGTGTGCCGCCTGTGGACCCGTAGCTTAATATTCGTGATGACAATATTTGTCCTCTGCTCTTTCAAGGGGGGTTTTTCCATACACACACAGCCCGAATATCCTACTCCCGCCATCAAACGCTTCCTCTATGTGTATTATCTGTTCTATCTCCCAGAAAACGCAACGCCGAGTATATTGTCCATTACCTGTAGACAGAGCGCCAGGACTGCAAGCTTTATGGGATTTAAAAAAAAGAATTTAAAGGCAAGTTAATTTACAAATTGTACAAATCTCCTGAAAGTGGAAAGGTCCCTTCTGCAAAGCATTGTGGCAGAATGTTACAGTACAATCAGAAGCCGCCACGGACTTTATCAGCGGCAGAGGGGAGGGGCTAAGTGCCTCTTGGATGATGACCCCAACAATCGCCAGCTTTTCTGACTGCACTTCCCGTATAAAATGAGCCTTTATGGAAATTTGGTAAAAAAAATTCTTTGGGAGTCTGGGCAGGACCCTTGCTTCTGGACCGAAGTTGCTCCAGTGCTTCTGAGTTTAGCCCTATTAGCGATTAGGCTACAACCGGAAATATATATTTTTAAAGGGAACCTGTCAGTTAAACTAACCCACACTAAACCAAAACTTATCTTTGAAACTGCTGTTATACAGCAGTTACAACATCCCTATATTGTTTCCCATGCCTGGAAAGGTCCACTGTCTGACCGTAAAAGTTGTCTTCACCATATATGCAACTGACGTATGTGAGTAGGATCATTGTATTCCTTTTAGATAGTCTGGAATATTGTGTACTTTTAGCTCCGCCTATTCACAAGCCTCCTGATTGACAAGGGATGTCTTTCTCCAATTTAGTGACTTGGACTCAAATACCTATTCCCTTCTCTGTTAGGATTTAGAGAGATGGATTGTCTGTTGACTCGCTGAACAGAATTCCCGAGAGGGGAGAAATGAGGCGAATCACAATTGGCCTGAATCTCTCTTGTTCCTGAGGGAGGGGCAATGAGAGTGCTGAGATAGCAGGCCTAATATTAACGCCAAAATCTGAGGTGCGGCTGAGCTGGAGAACTTTACGGACTGTTAAAAACCTTTCAGGCAAGGGGAGAACAATATAAGGATAGTTGTACTGGTGTGTAATAGCTGTTTCAAAGATATGTTTAGTTAATGTGGCTGAGGTTAGCCGAAAGGTCCCTTTAAAGAGCTATTCCCCAAAATCTAATGTGGTATGTTTATATGGCACTAAGCTGTAATACTTTAGGGGTTCTTCAGAGCCAGGCAAACATTTTTAACGCAGGCTATTGAAATGGGGGGCGTTATCAAACTGTTGGCTCTGCTCTCGCATTGAACTGCTTCATACTCCCCTCTCCGGCCTGTAGTGTTGAACTCAGATTTTGTTATCGCTTTACTTAGGGACACGGTGTGGAAACACTTAAAGGTAAAATCTTGGGTGGTTGACGACCCAGAAGGCATGCTAAAGTTTAGTGTCCCAAACATATTTAGCTCACTGCACTGTTGCCACAATTAGGAGAAAAACTGAGTGGGACGTTGCAGGGGATCCGCGGTTTTGGAGCCACAGGGTTAGTGCCTCCCAAACACTAGAACAGGCCTACCTTTTAAGAGCACAAGCAGTGTTGAGGGACTGTCCGGTTTTCAGGCCTGACGAGCTTTATGCTCTCTTGCAATGAAACTGTTTCCAAAGCCCTCCCCTCTGGTTTGAGTGAACTGTATTAAGTTTCCATCAAAAGTCTTAAACAGATTTGCTCTTGCAGGGGGTAGGGACAGTGGAGGCAGCACAGTGCACAGAGCAGAAAGCTCTCAGGCTGAAAGATCCGACCAGAGCCCCTTGCATTGCTGTATTAAACGTTTTTCATAGTCCTGTTGCTACTAACATAAACGCATAGATTGGTGTCCCCATTGACAATACCTACCACTGTCTACGATGGCAGATTCCCTTTCAAAATGAATATGGTTATGATTTTTATTTTGTTAAAAATTCGACCTTGACCTTGGGTGTTGGTGATGCCGCAGTCTTGTTTCAGTGTCTATAAGCTTTTATAATGGGTCTTGTGTGTTTTGCAGGAGAAGTTGCAGGCCAGGAATTAAACCCGTTGGAAGGACGGTGAGGTATGGATTACCACCAGAGGAGGGGGATGTAACCTCAGTTACCAAGGTAAAGCAATTTCCATAGAAGGGCTTCAACATTCAGCTGTCTGTCGGTATATTTCACTGTCACATTGGAGATCACGGGAGCTTTGAAAAGAATAGAAATGGCATTTCTGCCGCCATAGAAAAGGTAGCGCTTACATTGTCATCTACATTAAGATCTCTCATCCTTTCTTCCAAAATACAGGGCATTAAAATAGACGTATATCAGGAGGCTTATTGCGATCTGCCGCTGCAGTAGGTTTCTTTAAAGAACCTTCTAATTCAGGGATAAAAATTTGACTCTGGAATTCAATTAAAGGGCTGTCCATCCAATTCTAATTCATCCTGTCAAGTTCTCTCCCTAATATACGTTGGTGAGTGTGCTCATCAATAATTAGATTATATGGTACATAGACCAGCTTCTCCACAGAGGGGACACAAACCCCTTCCTATAACAGTTACTAATAATTCGACTGGTTCCATTCACACATATAGTAAGGAGCTCACGATTCTGACGTATACGTATGGTATAAAGCTAGAGGATGGAGATGATAATATTAGCAGTGCACCAACAGCCAGATGTTTCTTGCTTTACAGGGCTGTGTGATGCTGGGATGAGGCATCATGGGATTGCGGGCAAAGCAAAAAGTAATATAATATAACTACGATATGAACACAAATACTAACACATAACAACATGCAGTTTAGTCCGTACATGAGTCATCTGGTGTGGCCCCTTTAAAAAATCTTCCATTATATGTATAGGAGCTGTATCTTTGCCTCCTGTGATAGCTGAGCCTTCCCTGTTCTCCCAATGCTGCCCTCTGAATATACACGCATCCCCGTTTCTAATACTTCAGTGCGTTCCTAATGGAGCCACATGCTGGGCCTTTCCTCAGTCCATCTCACTGACAGGGGTGGGGGAGCCGGAGGACGTCATAATACCTGCTGCAGTCTACTATTATCGTGTCAGAGATGGAAACAAAGATCCCAGAGAGTGCAGACAGCACTAGTATGTAATCGCCAATGCTGAAGAATTGATGAGCATTCAGGATATTTTAACAGTAGGCAGCGACAAGTTATGTAAAAAAAGTGCCAAACCCCGTTATACCTAGACATAAAGGGGCTTGAACCTTACCAGGTGTTCAATAGGCGTTTCGCCAACGGTGCATTGTGATTGCGAAACCTACATTCAAGTGTCGCATGTCGTTGGACTGTCATCAATGGGTTGGCGAGAGTCTGACTCCCATGACCCAAACTCAGTGGACCAGAGGGTCCTGCAGCCAGAAAACTTCTTTGGCGGATTTAGATACAGCCCAGACCAGCCACATGTGACATAATTTTTTTTCCTCTTCTAAAATACATTTTATCTTGTTTTTACCCAGCATGAAAAGTTTAGGAAATGTAACTGGTAGTGAATACATGAATTTCTGGAATAATATAATACTTTTCATAACTCCCTTCACGTACAGCACTTGTAGATGGTGGACTGAGCTGTGCGTGAAGAAGTCCTGCAGAGGAATGAAGGACAATCGGGAGGGAGAAGCAAGCTTGGAGGAACATTGTAGCTGAATACTAGGAGTAAGGAATAATTTCTTCTTTACAACAGGGATCTTACAGTTTAACGGTTGCCCTGACTAGCACTCCGTAACGTATACTGTTATCTACACGCCACGTCGCACTTTTTTTCCGCCTACCAAATTCTTCGGCACGCAGCTCGGTTGTGCTGCGCAGCCCTCGTCCGATGATTCTCCGTCTTGCGCATTGGTGACAGAAACAGCGGACCGTCGGCTGTGCGGTCAATTGATCCGAAGCCGGAGTTACTGCGGCATGTGCAACGGCAGGATATAGGACAAGGTCCGCTAGCTACAACCTGCACCGCGAAGATTTGGTAGACGGAACAAAAAGCCACCGGGGGTGGATGTATCCGCGAAGATGTGGCCTCAGCTCCGGTTCTACGCACGCTCCAGTACCACGTACGGAAATGTTACCTATATTACTGAAAAAGTTTGCTAAAGAGTTCAGGGACGTGAGGTTAGCCCTTAAAAGTGGCTTTCCTCAGTCCTATAGGTCCACCACGCCACCCCTCTACCCTTTAAGGTAGATATTTGGTGGTAGGTTTCCTTTAATAAATATTTACGGTTCTATCCCAATACTCACCCCTTGGGAAGCTACATAATCAGTGTTAGTAAAACCCTGTACTCTAATATCACACACATTGTCAGCGCCCACGCATTCATAGAACAAGAGAATCATTAAGTGATAGGAGGCAAAACAGTAATAACAACTGAATTAAATTGCAAGTATGTGGGGTTATATAAATTATTCTTTATTGATGTAAAACATCACTAAGGATTAAAATTTTACAAATTTATTTTATGAAATATATTAATAAATAAATACCATTGGTGACTATAAGGAAATTGTCCACCGTTGGTACATACCCCTGTTTGTTACTGTTTTTGGGTCAGGAATACACTCTGGTATTTACTTTGCTAATCATAAAAGTCATCTTAAATGCCTCCACTTGATTTGCTAACCAAATATGTATATTTCTATATATTTTTTTAACTAGTCTATGGAACATTTCCAAAGCAAATTGGAAGTCTGCTGAAAAAGCGGCATCAAGGAAATTTCAAGAGATAGATGATGACATAAGAGAAAGGTGGATAAATCTAATATAATCCCCAGACACTCAAGATATGCAAAAAACAGAAGGGTCTAGCGATACGACGGAAGAAAACATACCCTACATGAAGATCACAGATCTGATAGGTCCTCCATAGACAACAGTAGAGAATATAAGTTCAAAAAATCCAAGGGAAGAGGGGGAACTATGAGAGACAACACAGATCGGGTCGTAGTGGATAATCTGCGCAGAACGCTGAGCCAGGAAGCTACTGAGGAAGTCTCGCTCTTCGAGACCAAGCATCAGTTCTTAAAACACCCTTGACAGATAATGATAACTCATGGTATGGACTGTAGACCCCCTAACAATGACTCTGATACATCTTCTCAGAAACACACAAAAAGTTCGCTTATCTGAAACTTCCTGAGGTGAAGCCCTACCATTAATGGAAGAGGGCAATCAAGTCGTTCTAGGGAGAGAAAGCAAGGATCTATTGGGAAGACCAAGCACACTGGCACAAAAAGTGAGAAATCTGGGACGTAACCTAACAACAGTACAACACCATCCTTCTCCGGAAGACAGCCCACCATCATACCTCACGGTAAGTCCTCATGACTCTTCTGAATGTAGTTGTTGAAATCGTATATCATAGAGAAGTCTGGACAGAGATCAGTCCTAATGGGCGACTTTCTAGGTGGAAGATGACCACCCACAACAGGGATTTTCTGCAGTCCTTGACGTAGGTTTGGATCTGGCATCGTAAGGTGGGAGGTCCACTAGGCGTTGTAATGGTGGTGTGAGATAATTAGTCTGTGGTTAGAAGGTGGAGCTGAGTCGGTATATTTTAGTTGGTCTGTGGTTTGATTTGGGTTCTATATACTATGGTGATCTGGTCTTGGGGTCTATATCCATGATAGGGTGTCTCCTAAGGACTGTATCACACTTGGACTAGTCTACATCTTTGGTCTATGGGTCTGTACCAGGATTGTTTTTGTTATGTTACTCTGGATTAGGGGTTTGATTTAGGAAGTCTAATCTGTCGTATTGTACGTTTTTCTATGGCTTTGAAGGTGTTAGCTGAAAGTGACCATGCAGCTGACTGTAATCTTCATAATCACATCTTTGCAGAGTTCAGGACAACTAAGGTCCTAATTCTCCACTGCTTATGGCCATAACTAATAGGCCAAGGCTTTGTTTCCTCTGGGCTGGTATAAACTAAACGTTATGATCTTGTAAGTGGCTGTGTTCCTGCTTGCAAGCATCAATTTTTTTGATATGCAATAAGTACACCATGGTATGGCAGTGACATTCGTTGCACCTCCTTATGTCCAGATTTTGACCCCTATACCAGTGGTGGCGACCTATGGACGGGGTGCCAGAGGTGGCAATCGGAGCTCTTTCTGTGGGCACCTAGCACAGAACTTACCGGATAGACTCAAGCCTTCCTCCTCCCTCGGTGCTAATTTTAAAGTGACACCTACTGCGCCAGGACTACAGGAGGAGCGGAAGGTGTGGACATGGATGGATTATCGTTGGAGCTCTGCTTTGGGTGCCCTGATTCTTCTCTTCAGGGGACACTGGAGGGAAGCTGCAATCCAAATGTCTCCTGCATTTTATTGTATTGGTGTCCCCAGGGCGCGCAATATGATTGAATATGTATGATATAGCAGAGATCAATAGGTTACTGCTCAAATTATTAGTTGGGCAGTTTGCGACATAAAGTAGGTTTTGGTTGTAGTTTGGGCACTCTGTATCTAAAAAGGTTCACCATCACTGCCCTATACTTTCAAATCCACACTTGATGGGCAAGCCTTGTCCTCCAAATAAACTTTATAAGAAAGTGTGCACAAAACTTGTGACCCTACCCATGGTGCACCAAAATGCTAATTTGAATAGGAATTGATCTCTGTTTTTAGATGTTGACACTTTGTTGACGCTTGCCTACAAGATGTGCTTGGTTTCGTTTAAATGCTTCCACCTCTTGTTGGCTTGCTGTGCACATGTGGACAAACTTGGTACGCATGCATATTTGGAGGGGGAGAGGAATAGCTTATTCCTCTGTCAGTTGTGTAAGATGTATAGTCATCAGTTTGTTTTTTGGGAGTTCCCCAAAACCCCCTCTAAGGATTATCCTCCCAGCAGGTATTGGTCGTCAATGTCCTGCATCTTGTCACGTAGCATCTTAATATTCACGTCCTCTGTTAACACGACGACTCCTATTTATTTCTTATCTCGCTAGATATATTTTTTTTATCTGGTAACATTTTTTCCCCCGTCGTTGTTTGTAATAAATTTCGGTACAAAGTGCCTCCATTAATCCATGCTTTCTAGCGTGCGGCAGAGGTCAGGAAGTTCTCTTTTAAGACCCGCCATGCTCTGAATAGGTTAAGAAAACAGTCATAAAAGAGGAGTGCAGCTGAAAGCTTCCTAATTGTAACCTCCCGTGCTTCCGCTGGTTTGCAAGCCCAAATCTCTGAACGACAGCGAGGAAATATATTTTTTTACTCTCCCTATCAAACCGTACGGCTTCTGCTCTCTAGTTTCCTGCGGCTCAGCAGAGCAGATCTATTAGGTTTTTATCTTTCTTCTCGGTTTGTGCGCGGCACACACAGCTAGACCGCTCCTCTGATATTAGCGGCGGAAGAGACGCCGTATAATGGGAGTCGCCCCACTCCGGCCCAGTAATGAACTTCTCTCAGGACCCATGACTTGTTTTTCATTGTTTCGTATATTTTACAAATCGTGCAGTCCATGCCAAGGACCGTGTATATCCAAATATGACCCCAGTCCTGGAAAATTATCATTTTCTCGTATGACAACTTGAAGCGTATATGTCTAAAATGGGCGCTGACCTTTATATTTTTATGAAGAATTGATCCAGTTTTTTCCCAGAGTGCTTGCAGCGTTTCTGAGCTCCCTGAGCTTCATCGCCACTCACTGTTGGTAGATTCAACATTTTTTCGTGCAGTGTTTGCCTTGCTTCACAGGAAATTTAACCACATCATGTAGCGCTTCTAAACAAAGGACACTAACATGCTGGTTTGTGCTTTTTTTGAAACCTGATCCATTCTTCTTTTTGCTTCTAATAGTGTAGTTTGAGAAAAACCTCTCTAAAATTATGTAAATTGGCCTCAGGGGCTCCTGTCTACCTCAAAGGAGCCCCTTATGGCTCCATGGTCTGATTATTTGCCCCCTCCATTCGGGTGTTTTGCTGGTCTCATCCCTCCAAATGAGAAATCTGAATGGAGGGTGGAATATTAGCAGATGACAGAACCAGAAGGGGCTTCTGTGATATAGATAGGACCTGAGGCTCATTGCATCATTTTGATAGCTGTTTTCTCAAAAATAAAAAAATTCTAAGTGTTAAAAGAATGGATCGGTTTTCAGGAGGCTCACGCCGCCATGTAACTGTGGTTGGTTTAGAAGACAATTTTGTAATCGGTATAACTAACCAAACTGGGTGTTGCGGGTGGAGAGATGTTACATAAAAATGTGTCTGTTTTGATGTGTAATAAACCAACTAATAGGAGTTGTAAAATAGACTCGACATTTCAAAGGGGTTTTACAGGAATCCTATGGGCACTAAAGGATAACCAAAAAAGTGTTGAGTCGTGAGGAAAAGAGAAGCAACGCTTCACTGTTTTTAGCACTGTCCCTCATGCGGGTCTTGCGACCCACTTCAGCCAATGAGTGGCCACCAAAGGTCACAATTCTTTATTGTCCACAGTCCCAAAGAGGTTGAAGTGGATCAAGACTCCCAGGAACTACCAACTGGGCTCCTGATTCTAGTGTTGTGACCAGCTCCTGGTCATTGGCACTTCTGGTGTGACTGGAAATGGCAGAGGTTACGGGACCCTTTTCAGGCAATCGGCAGCGTCAGAAGCAAACATAGAACCAGTGACGCCGAGCGAGGTCCATGAACCCCTGACGATGCCAACATCGATAGATGCTGAGGGTGCTGCAACCAGCGCCACTGGCGGCGATGACAAAGTCACCTAAGACACCTATTTTAGAACCAAGGGTTTGATCCCTTTATCAGACCTGAAAAAAATCCTACGTGCCACTAGTTTATTTGTGTCAAGTTTTAGAAAAGCCCAAATCTGAGAGTGACCTTCTTCAATTTGTAGGTTTTGTCGGCCCAGACACTTCGCCGTCTCTCGTTTCTCTCCCGACGGTGGCTGAATATGAATGATGCGTCGAGTGTGCGGTGATAGTGGTCGGAGCTGTATCGCGTCCTCTCCCCTCATGACGGCACTAGGACTTCCTTGATGTCACAACAACCATGTGAGAATCTGTGAAATGTAAGAGAGCTGCGTTGTTATGGAGCCTTGCTATGTCAACGTTACAGCTTCTATTAAACCGTGACAGGAATTATGGAGTTTGACAGCTTGAAGTTCATTGTGACCCAGTGTTAAATCCCAGTTAATCCAGCGCGATTTATAGGCTTTCTCCTGGCTATAAGGCAGCAGTGCTGTGTTGTGGCTGGACCCTGTATGTGTCGGATAAGAGGAGTCTTGTGAATTTCCTCACCACCCACACCGTTTTTCCTCAGGTGATGCAGCCATGATTTGGGCCTTGTTTACGTCTTCGTGTATTTCTATGGGCTTATACACACAGTTGAGGATTCGTCAGCCCCGTCTCTGAGGTTGGCTTCCCTGAGTAAAACTCGGAGCAGGACCTATTCTTGACTGCTTATGGTCTTTAGGGCTGTGACAAATATGGAGACACACAATGGGGGAGATGTATTAATGTGTCAGTCTTTAGTTCTCTGCCACGACAGATTATACCTGTGTCTGATGCTGGGTGATTAATGTGGTGAGATAAGACTGGCGAGTCCAACTTGCCCTTATATAAGTTATAGAATTGTTCTGGCACATGGGCTATTTTCTGGACCTGGTTCCCGCAGGGCGACCCTTTCGGACGAGCAGAAACAGTCTAAAAATTCCTTAAAACTTTCCAACAAATATGGCACAGCATTTCAGGTGCAGAATTACTCAGTTAATGGTGTGACAAATCAATAAATCTTCCCCAAAGTGTGTCATACATAGGCAAGGAAGAGGGGAGTTTTTAGGAAGCATGGGGTAGGGGAACAGTGTAGCGGCTGGTGAAGCTACAACATGGAGAGGCTCTGGTTACAGAATACAGATTCAGTAAGGATTTTATTCTATATGAGGATTTTTTACGGATTTAGTAATGCTTAGTATGTAACGTTTTTGTGGTGTATGATTTACATAGGATGGTCATTAGGAGTATCTTCTTTTTTTGTGTGCATTTTTTTTTATAGTTTATTCGGTCCCAATGTGGGACATGAACAAGTGATCATCGATGCATTGTTCAATGTAATATACTGCCATACTTATGGTATTGTAGTATATTATATTAGTCGGCCTATGCATTCTGCTTCAGCACGATCAAACAGGCATCTACTGAAGGAAGCCCTGGGGTCCTTCACAGGACCCATGGCTGACATGGAACGATCGGCACCCCATGTCAGTACTTCTCGGTAAAACATGACTGTATCGTTTTTAGGGCTAAACAACGAGGGATATGGACTATCACCAATCCCTTTTGTTACATGATTGTAACCCGACCGTCACATACTACTGGGATCCATTGGCGTCAGGGTGCAGGAAAGGGTTTAAAGGAGTAATCTGGGGACTTTTTTGTCTATCTCTGATTTTGTATCTCGCTGAAGTACAGGCCTGGTGTGATTTGAAATATAAGATTTGTATCTTTTAATAGACACCAAAAGCATGTTTCTAAATATTCTATAACCACAAATAGCAATGTCTGAATTGCTCCCGCCCCCTAACCTGACTCCTCTCAGGTTTAGACTGACTCTTCTCTGCTCATTTGCACTTAACTTTGGAAGTATTGTTTTTTCAATAGGTAAATGGTCAGATTGACATAAAAAAGAATGAATTTTAGAATTTCTACCCTATCTGAGGGGGCTGGTAGTTTAATAGGGTGAAAGCTGGCGATTGTCACTTTGATCCCACCCCTTTGATAGGTACGTCATCCATAAGATGATCTTTTCTTCTGCGTTTTTATGTTATGGCTGATGGCTATAGACTTTATGATGTGGGGGCACTGTTAAATCTGGTTCTAGGTGCTGCCTCTTGTTAATAATTAGCTATTAGCCGAGCTATTAACCTTGTAATTTTTCTCTAATTTCGCTCATTTAGGCGGCTTGCTGGCCGCAGTCAGTCCCATGGGGGCGTTTTCACACACAGATTCATTACACACTATTTGTTTGCAGTATCTTGCAGTATTTTTACTCCTTGATGAGTTATTATTTTGTTCAGACATCTTTACTGCTGCAATGGCCCTCGCCTTGTATTCCATAAAACAGATTGGAAATTATCAAAAGTTTCTGAGACCAAACCGTTCTAGTTGCTTATGGCAACTAATGATTGTCCCAACAGCATTTATAAATGAAAGCTGAGCTCTGATTGGTTGCCATAAGCAACTAGAACAGTTTTGTTAAATAAGGGTTATTGTGTAGTGGGTCTCAGACCTCAACATGACTCTCTCAGCGTCCTGTCTCTCCAATATATATATTTTTTTTTTACTATTTTTCAGACTCCCTTGGGTACTTTAACCCAGGTTTTCTGATTGATCCTAACATATACTGCCATACTACGGTATGGCAGTATACAGGGATTATCCACCTCATTCTTTACAATGTGCTGATGGCACATGGTAATGAATGGGTCAGCAGGAAGCAGCCCTCGGGTCTTCACAAGACCCGAGGCTGTCATGGCGATGGCTGTCATGCCGGTGCGGATCAGCGACAAATCCAGTGATCGCTGCTGGCACTGATCGCTGGTGTTACGGTAAGCACTTTGCTGCAATATGCAGCAAATACTTTTGGGCTATGGTGAGGGTTTAGTCCGTGAGCCCTCTCCCGAACCCGCACCCGGCATGTGACATAGTATTACGTCACATGTCGGTAAGGGGTTAAAAAAAACAACTAAAACTTCATGAGCCTGTTAGCATCTGTAAATGCTATACATGGAGTGTATTATGGTGCGGGGTGTTGGAGATGTTGGATGAACAATTGTTTTAGTCCATGGTAAAGTGTCGGGAGTAAGAGTTCTCCTTAGGGAGACTTTGCCAATTAAGGTCACAGTGTAGGCGGGTCGAGACTTATAGCCATGGACCGACTCTAAGGGATTTTGGGAAAATAATGCAAATACGTTTTCCAGGATGGGATAAGGAAACCACGCTTCTTTTAGCTACTGTAAGGTATCATTCTTGACAACAAGCATGACTTTTCAGGAAGCCTACTGCCATGATAGGGGATTTAAACCAAAACCTGTATATCTACTCCAGAAGGAACAGATTCCAACTGTAGACAGTGCTGTTTCGACCTGATTGGGTCTCATCGTACAGTGCAGGGAACTGTTTAGCTGAGAGCGGTATGCTGGTTTGATTTTATCTTGCATCATGTCATCATAAGGCGATAAAAGACAGGAGGCTTTACATCCATTTCAAGATTTACCTAAATTCTGCCCCCACACTTGCACACACATTACAAAAACATTTAAGGAATGGAAATTGGATGGATATTTTCAGTGTCTTGACTACTTTATTATTTTGTTTAGATCAAGACCCAACCACAAACCATCCGGATACTCAGTGAAGAAGAGATGAACAAGCTCGGCGCCAAGCTTGTCAAGGCAGAAAAATGGGGAATACGGTAAGTCTCTATACAGTAGGAGTCTTAAGATCGCTACATTTGGTATTCAGCCCAACAACCATATACTTGAAAGGAATCTAAGCTTGGCTACCTCCTTGCTGGAGGCATCTGCGGATAGCAGACAAGATGTAATGGACCTGAAGGTGGCACAGGAGTGAATCGGGAATATGGCTGAGAAGTAGGACAATGGGTATCTGGTAACAATGTAAAGGTGAGGCAAGGATGTATCAATATTGGGGATTTATCAGCACTGGAGAGCCGGTAGGAGTTGGTTTACCAAGGTAGGGTGGTCAGGGGGGAATAGAATATGGGGTGTGGAGCAGGATCAGAAGATGTGTCCACCATGGCTAGAAACTGTCCTTTGGCCTGACCATATCCAATCAAAACGGGGGGTGGGTTGGATCTGGATGAGATGATTTAAATTAGAGATGGTTGTAGTTCACTGGTTTGCCTGAAGAGGGAGATAGTGTCATGATGTGGTTCAATATGGCTGACCATACAGTCAAGCAACAACTTCCTGCTGCAAGTCTAGTGGAACTTTTTGACCCGCCCTCCTGTTTTGAGCACGGTTACACTTTTTATTTTATTCTTTTAAGGCCACGGGGGCAGAAGTGCCGCAGATATCAATTCCATGAGACACGGAGTGTCCTGAGTCTCTGCACTTTATCAATGTTGTTATTTCAGCAGTAATAAAGACTCACTAGGGTGCAATATAAACTAATATGTGTGCTGCGCTATCCGCACATAACCGCAAATTAATCGCTTAATTATTTAACAAAGTTGGCAGTAATGAGTAGATCGTTTTGTATTATTGCAGAATATCAATTAACCGTCTGGAGATTGATTATCCGCCTTCGTCTATTATTTAACCTTGACCGCCATGTGTCTTCTTGTCTTTTAGGTAGTTTATTTAGAATTGGCGCATCATCCCTATCTTTAGTGTATAGTCACGGAGCGATATGCAAGTGGCTTTATTCTGAGCATGTGAGTATGCAGTCAGTAATAATCGTTGATGCATCCCCAATGGAGCCTCCCTTTCGATCAGACGTTGTAATCAAGCATCTGATTCGGTACATGCACCCTGATTCAGTACATCAAAGCTTAGTGAGTACCAATGGCGCAAAGTCACGCATTGTAATGCCTCGCACTCCTAGAGACAAAGGAGTCTAATGTGATGGAGATCACAGACAGACCCAGTTCCATTGAGTACGATCGCAGTCGGTGCTTGTCTCTGTCGCCGGTGTCGATTTTGGGTGTCGTGTTTGTACTTGACACTACTACTGGTAGTCTCCTCCGTCGTCCGAGCCAGCGGTGGGCCCGCGTTGCCGTCTGCTGTCCTGTGCCAAGCTGCACGTATCTGCAACTGCCGACATCACAGTACACTGTGCTCGTCAGACCCCCTGGTGAATGTGTACAGGTCATAGCTCGCATAAATTTCTGCGTTTTTTATAATGCGGCCGGTTTCGTAGAATTTCATGCTTCTTCGCCATCCTTCTTGCTCCGGTGTGGCGCCGCTTTTGCGGCACCTCCCTCTTTTGTATTTCCGTACAGGGCGGCCTTGTCCTGCTTGGCCAGCAGATTCATGCTTGACGCCACACTACCTCCGTTCTTGACCTCGTGGTCACGAGTAGCCCTGAAATACTCCCAGCAGGACCACTGCGTTTCCCTTCCCTTTAGTGGTACCCCAGGTTGATAGTGATGTGTGAGCTAATTTATGGGGTGTGGAATATTGCAGGTTGCAGCGACGCGTCGGCGCCCGGCGAAATTGGAGCTACATACAGCTGGCAGGACCTGTAGACAACTTACGCCCCCTCCCATGTGTGCGATCACCTGCCGGTCTATTCATGATAGTTACACTAAACCGCATGTTTCCTTTTTGTAGTGTTGAAGGTGGGGTTATATGTGAGATCTGGGTCGCTTACACTGTCAGATGAGTTATTTACTATGTCTGACCTCGCATCGGTGAAGAAAAGAGGGAAGGGAGAAGAAGAGTGAGGAGGGAGAAAACAGGGGGGGGCACTTTACTAAGGTGAGCCAATGGCGTTTCCCGACGTGTGGTTACTGACGTATTTCAGATGGTCGCCAAAGTTCCTCAGTATTGCCACGGTTTTGGCGCCCCTATTCTTTTCCTCCCCCCCCTTCTTTTACTTCTCTTCCTTTCCCTTTTTTTTCTTCCTCCCCCCCTTCCCCCTTCCCTCCCACAAGCCGGTCACCCCCCCCCCCCCCACTCCAAATGCAGTCTGGATGCTGAACTCCTTTTTTTTGTAGTCAGTATTTACTATTAATGAAGTGAGTAACAATAAACTGGGCAACATGACAGTCCCTAAAAAAAGATTGCCACAGTGCAGGGATCCGGATTATGGAGGATATGACGCTGCCTCATAAGCAGATCTACAGTAACAAGAAACTGGTTGAAGGCCCATGGGAAAGATGTCCTTAGCTGGAATATCGCTGTCACACTTCTCCCCGTAAGCAGACACAAACATTAAAAAAGACATAGTAAAAAAAAGGCTTGAATTTGAAAACCATCAGATGTTGGAGAGGCAGAGTGATGGAGGTCCACTGCTGATGTGTGTCATGTGTCTAGCTGGACCGGGGATTGGGAGGCAGTCACTTTTACTTTTCTCGGTTAAGTTATTAATATATTATGTGATTTTTATTTTTATTGTTTTTTTTTTTTTCTTCTGGATTGGATTTATTCACTGACACAAAATAGAATTTTTTTTTTTTTACTTTTTTTTTTTTTACTTACACTTTAGTTGTGATTGTGTTCCAAGATATAACCCCTCTTTGTTCTATGAGAACCATAGCAGAGGAAAAACAAACCAATCAAGAACTAAAAATACAAATCAAACGTTATTCTTTTTGACATATGGTTTACTGGGTCAAGACCACATTGGCTGTACATTCCCTTTAACTTGAAATGTTTCACAGTTTTCCAATATACTTTCTGTATCAATTCCTCACGGTTCACTCAGCTCTGATTACTCCCTGTGATAAAACGAGCCGTGCGTCTGTGTGACATCACATGACCAGGGATATAACAACCCGTGCGTCTGTGTGACATCTCATGGCCAGGGATATAAAGAGCCGTGCACCAGGGATATAATGAGCTGTGTGCCTGTGTGACATCACATGACCAGGGATATAAAGAGCCGTTCGCCTGTGTGACATCACATGACCAGGGATACAACCTGTGCGCCTGTGTGACATCACATGACCAGGGATACAACCTGTGCTGGTCGATGCAGATTGCAAATCGGCTTTTTGTATGAGTCGGACATAGAGTGGGCACACATGTTGCACTTTCTAAGCCGGCTTTCTCGGGTTTTCAGACCGGCTCGTCTTATCCCCTTTATCCTCTTGCCTTCGTTTTAGACCTGGTCTTTCTCCTGAAAGGGCAAGCGGAGGTATAATAAATGACCCACATTTTACACACAGTAAAAACCAAACACTGACAAAAAATCCCACTTACAGGAAACCGGAGGATTGCAGGAAGGTAGGGTCGCCTCGTCAGCCATCATAAAAGCCGTGGAAGCGCACAGGAAAATTTCAGAAATACACAGCACAGGAAACACAGCACCGCAGCGCAGAAACAGGATCTTAGACCTGAGATCAGCGTGACACCTGCTCCAGGTGACCTAAATACCTTAATGGGAGCCCATCCCCCTGTAGAGTTCTCTGCCGCCCGCTCCCGTTCCAGGGATGCATGCGGTCCTGTGAGCCGCCACTTCCGGTCGCGACCGGAAGTCGTCATCGGACCTCGGAGGACGCCGGGGATTGTAGTTTTTCGGCGCCGCGCGACTCACACCGGGCGGATCGGGAGCGGCGGCCAGACGAACGGACTGGAAGGGGGCGAAAGGGAGACACAGGCCGACCCGAACGCCCCAGCCCGCCGGTTTAGCAGCCAGGACTACCCGTAAGTTTACTTGGCCCCCCCCCCCTGGAGGAGAGAGAGGCACACTCTCTGTCCTGCCTCGGCAGGGACAGGAAGAACACTGGCGGAGGATGCAAGGGGGGGGGCATTTAACCTCTCTCTTCCGTCCCTGCAGAGGTCTCAAGGGGCATCCTCCAGGTTGGGCCGTCATGGGGGACGAAGCGGGAAAAAGGAAAGATCCCACATCCATGGTGCCCTGTAAATCACAGACACAAAAATCAGGTGCATAATCCAGAATACCAGTCAGCTATCAAGAGTTAACTCCCACAGGACGGAGAGAAACTATCAATTCAATATAACTCTTGGTGGGGTCTGACCCCATGACCTCCATGTAAGGCACCAGTACACATGAGGCTGCAGCAGAAATAGTGGAAATAAAAACCTCTGTGATAAAGGGTCAATGTGCCACTTTCGATCCACAAAGAGAAATTACTCTACTTTAAAACTATGAATACACACAGTGTACACTGGCCAATGCTATAGCGCCAATACGTGGTGTTACAGCGCTTTCCCAAGTGAAAGTTACCTCACGATTTGTCCTCCCTCTCTCCTCTCGCGCAGTGGCTCTGTGTTTGGCTAAGTTTCTGCTGACGAGCTTCAGCCAATGCGCTTTGAATTTTGCAGCAGCTCTGTTTTAAGATAGAGTGAGAGTTCAAGGAGTTGTCCACTTTCAGGCGAAACAAAAAACAAACAAAACATATATTGTTTGTTAATATACGAGTATACAATTTCCACATAACTTTCCCGGCTCATATATATCCCTGGTCATGTTGATGTCACACAGGTGCAGGGCTTGTTGTATCCCTCCCTGGTCAGTAATGTCACACAGGCGCACGGTCGTTATATCCCTGGTCATGTGATGTCACACAGGTTGGCACACGGCTTGTTGTATCCCTCCTGGATGTAATGTCACACAGGTAAACGGCTCGTTATATCCCTGGTTAGTGATGTCACACAGGTGCACGGCTTGTTGTATCCTCCGTGGTCATGTAATGTCACGCAGGTAAACGGCTCATTATATCCTGGTCATGTAATGTCACACAGGTGCATGGCTCGTTATATCCCTGGTCATGTGATGTCACACAGGTGCACGGCTTGTTGTACCTCCCTCGGTCATTGTAATGTCAACAGTGTAAAGGCTCGTTATATCCCTGGTCATGTGATGTCACACAGGGCACGGCTTGTTGTATCCTACCTGGTCATGTAATGTCACACAGGCGCACGGCTCGTTATATCCCTGGTCCTGTGATGTCACAAGGTGCACGGCTTGTTGTATCACCTCCCTGGTCATGTAATGTCACAAGGTAAACGGCTCGTTATATCCTGCGTCATGTGTGTGAGTCACACAGGTATAACGGTTGTTGTACCCTCCCTGGTCATGTAATGTCCGCAGGTAAACGGCTCATTATACCTTGGTCATGTAATGTAACACAGGTGCATGCTGTTTATATCCTGGTCATGTTATGTCACACAGGTGCAGGGCTGTTATCTCTTGGTCATGTGATGTCACACACAGGTGACGGCTTGTGTATCCCTGGTCATGTGAATGTCACACAGGGCACAGGTTGTATCCCTGGTTCAGTGATGTCAAAGGCGCACAGGTGTATCCCTGGTCATGTGATGTCACACAGGCGCACAGTGGTATCCCTGGTCATGTGATGTCACACAGGTGCAGGGTCGTTATATCCTTGGTATGTTATGGCACACAGGTGCACGGCTTGTTGTATCCCTCCCTGGTCATGTAATGTCAACACAGGTGACACGGCTCGTTATATCCTTGGTCAGTGAGTCACACAGTGCATGGTTGTGGTTCCCTGGTCCATGTAAGTCACACAGAGCGAGCCCTGGCGACCCGGCCCACCCACAGTGATTGACATGGAGGGTCCTTATTACTCTGCTCACCCACCGTAATTGACCGGGGGAGCCCTGGCGACCCGGCTCACCCACAGTGATTGACATGGAGGGTCCTGATTACTCTGACCACCCACAGTAATTGACAGGGGGAGCCATGGCGAGCCCGCCCATTCACATTGATTGACATGGTGGGTCCTGATTACTCCTCCCAGCCAGAGTAATTGACAGGGGGAGTCATGCCCCCCCCCACCCCCCTGATTACCTTGCCCTCACACAGTGATTGACAGGGAGGGTCTTAATTACCTTACCCTAACACAGTGATTGATGGTTTCGGTAGAGAGAATACTGTAATTCACTCTGCCGTCTTCCAATCCTCCTGTGCCAAACTTTTGTGCTCTTCCCGTCTCTCTATAACGTGTGTGTAAGTTTGATGCCCCAGCATATTGTTTGCCTGTGAATATGTACATGCCCCATGTGCCGCACTAGGAGTTAACCTTCCCTGGCATTTCTCTGTTGTGCCGCCTGTGAGACCCGTGAGCTTTAATATTCGTGCTGACAATATTTGTCTCGGCTCTTTCAAGGTCATACATCACACAGCCCGAATATCATACTCCCGCCATCAAACGTTCCTCTCTGTGTATTTATCTGTTCTATCTCCATAACAGCAAAGCCGAGTAGTATTGTCCTATTACTGTAGACAGAGCGCCAGGACTGCAAGATTTATGGGATTTAAAAAAAAGAATTTAAAGGCAAAGTTAATTTACAAAATTGTACAAATCTCCTGAAAGTGGAAAGGTCCCTTCTGCAAAGCATTGTTGCAGAATGTTACAGTATCCAATCAGAAGCCTGCCACAGACTTTACTCAGAGCAGAGGGGAGGGGCTAAGTGCTCTTTAGGATGATGGTACACCAACAAATCGCCAGCTTTCTGACTGCACTTCCCGTATAAATGAGCTTTTCTGGAAATTCTGGTAAAAAAAATTCTTTGGGAGTCTGGGCAGACCCTTGCTTCTGGACCTAAGTTGCTCCAGTGCTTCTGAGTTTTAGCCCTATTAGCTATTAGGCTACAACCGTAATATATATATTTTTAAAGGGAACCTGTCAGTTAAACTAACCCACACTAACCAAACTTATCTTTGAAAACTGCTGTTATACAGCAGTACAACTATCCCTATATTGTTCCCATGCCTGGAAAGTTCCACTGTCTGACCGTAAAGTTGTCTCACCATCTATGCAAATGACCGTATGTGAGTCGGATCATTGTCTTTCCTTTTAGCTGAGTCTGGAATATTTGTGTACTTTTAGCTCCGCCTCTTCACAAGCCTCCTGATTGACAAGGGATGTGCTTTCTCTTCAATTTAGTGACTTGGCTCAACTACCTTATTTCCCCTTCTCTTTTAGGATTTAGAGAGATGATGTCTGTGTGACTCGCTGAACAGAATTCCCGAGAGGGCGAGAAATGAGCGAATCACACTCGGCCAGCATCTCTCTTGTTCCTGAGGGAGGGGACAATGAGGTAGCTGAGATAGCAGGTCTAATATTAACGAAAAGCTGGAGGTGCGACTGAGCTGGAAGAACTTTACGGACTGTGAAACCTTTCAGGCAAGGGGAGGAACAATATAAGGATAGTTGTACTGGTGTGTAATAGCTGTTTTCAAAGATATGTTTAGTTAATGTGGCTGAGGTTAGCCGACAGGTTCCCTTTAAAGAGTATTCCCCAAATCTAATTTGTGGTATGTTTATATGCACTAAAGCTGTAATACTTTAGGGGTTTCTTCAGAGCAGGCAACTCCTTTTTAACGCAGCTTATTGAAATGGGGGTGCGTTATCAAACTGTTGTGCTCTAGCTCTCCGCATTGAACTGCTTCATACTCCCCTCTCCGGCCTGTAGTGTTGAACTCAGATTTTGTTATAGCTTTTACTTAGAGGAAACGGTGTGGAACAACTTAAAGGTAAACTCTTTGGGCTGTTTGCGACCCAGAAGGCATGCTAACAGTTTAGTGGTCCCAAACATATTTAGCTCACTTCACCTGTTGCCACAAATTAGAGAAAACTGAGTGGGACGTTGCCGGGGATCCGCTGGTTTTGGAGCCACAGGTTTAGTGCTCCCAAACTACTAGACAGCCTACCTTTTAAGAGCACAGCAGTGTGAGGACTGTCCGGGTCTTTCAGCCTGAAGAGCTTTCTGCTCTCTGCAATGAACTGTTCCACAGCCCCTCCCCTCTGGTTTGAGTGACTGCTATTAGTTTCCAATCAAAAGTCTTAAACAGCTCTTGCTCTTAGCAGGGGGTAGGGACAGTGGAGCAGCACAGTGCACAGAGCAGAAAGCTCTTCAGGCTGAAAGATCCGACCAGAGCCCTTGCATTGCTGTATTATAACGTTTTTCATAGTCCTGTTGCTACTAACAATAAACGCATAGATATGGTGTCCCCATTGACAATACCTACCACTGTCTACCGCTGGCAGATTCCCTTTCAAAATGAATATGGTTATGATTTTTATTTTGTTTAAAAATTCGCCTTGACCTTTGGTTGTTGGTGATGCAGCACGTCTTGTTTCAGCTGTCTATAAGCTTCTTATAATGCGGTCTTTGTGTGTTTTGCAGGAGAAGTTGCAGGCCAGGGAATTAAACCCGTTCTGGAAGGACGGTGGTTCTGGATTACCACCAGAGGAGGGGGATGTAACCTCAGTTACCAAAGGTAAAAGCAATTTCCATAGAAGCGGCTTCCAACAGTAGCTGTCTGTCAGTATATTTCACTGTCACATTGGAGATCCACGGGAGCTTTGAAAGAATAGAAATTGCATTTCTGCCGCCATAGAAAAGGTAGCGCTTACATTTGTCATCCTACATTAGCTCTCTCATCCCTTTCTTCCAAAATACAGGGCATTAACATAGCCGTATTCATCAGGAGGCTTATTGCGATCTGCGCTGCAGTATGTTTCTTTAAAGAAAACTTCTAATTCAGGGATAAAAATTTGACTCTGAATTCAATTAAAGGGGCCGTCCATCCAATTCTACAGTTTCCATCCTGTCAAGTCTCTATCACTATATATTACGTTGGTGAGTGTTGCTCATCAATCATTAGATTATCTGGTATCATAGACTCAGCTTCTCCACAGAGGGGACACAAACCCCTTCCTATCACAGTTACTAATAATTCGACTGGTTCCATTCACACAGTTATTAGTAAGGAGCTCACAGATTTCCTGACTGTATACGTATGGTATAAAGACTATAGATGGAGATAATATTCGCAGTGCACCAACAGCACAGATGTTTCTTGCTTTAAATGGCTGTGTGATGCTGTGATGAGGCATCATGGGATTGAGGGCAAAGCAAAAAGTAATATAATATAACATAAAGATATGAACACAAATACTACAACATAAAAACATGCAGTTTAGTCAGTACATGAGTCATCTGGGTTGGCCCCTTTAAAAAAATCTTTCCATTATATGTATATGTAGCTGTATCTTTGCCTCCTGTGATAGCTGCAGCCTTTCCCTGTTCTCCCCATGCTGCCCTCTGCATATACACAGCATCCAGTTTCTCACTACTTCAGTGCGTCCTAATGGAGCCACCTGCTGGGCCTCTTTCTCTCAGTCCATCTCACTGACAGGGGTGGGGGGAGCAGGATGAGTCATAATCTCCTGCTGCAGCTCATACTATTCATCCGTGCTCAGAGATGTAAACAAAGATCCACAGAGAGTTTGCAGACAGCACTAAAGTATGTAATCGCAATGCTGAAGAACTTGATGAGCATTCAGGGATAGTTATTAAAGCAGTAAAGGCAGATCGACAAGTTATGTAAAAAAAAGTGGCCAACCCCTTTAACTACCGAGCAATAAATGGGGCGTTGAAACTTACCAGGTGTTCAATAGGCTTTCGCCAAGGTGAATTTGTATTGGAAAACCTACATTCAAGTTGTAGCATTCGTTGGACTGTCATCAATATGGGTTGGCGAGAGTTCTGACTCCCAGGACCCAAACTCAGTGGACCATGAGGTCCTGCAGCACAGAACATTCTTTGCAGGAATTTAGATACAGCCACAGACACAGCCACATGGACAATGAATTTTTTTTTCTCTTTTCTGAAAATCAATTTATCTATTTTTACCCAGCAGGAAGAAAAGTTTAGGAAATGTAGAACTGTGTAGTGAATACATGGAATTTCTGGAATAATATAATATTTCTAACTCCCTTCAGTCCAGCATGTTGAAGATGGTGGACTGAGCTGGCTGAAGAAGTCACTGCAGAGGATGAAGGAACAATCGGAGAGGGAGAAGCGAAGTCTGGAGGACATTGTAGCTGAGAGATATGGAGTAAGGAATAATTCTTCTTTACAACAGGGACTCTTACAGTTTACGTTGCCCTGTAATAGCACTCCTAACAGTATAACTGTTATACACGCCCCGGTAGCCTTTTTGTTCCGCCTACCAAAATCTTCGACGCGCAGCTCGTTGTAGCTGCGCGCCCTCGTCCGATGATTCTTCCGTCTGCGCATGTGCAGAACAGCGGACCCGCGGCTGTGCGGTCATTGATCCGAAGCCGGAGTTACTGCGCATGTGCAGACGGCAGGATCATCGGACAAGGGCACGTAGCTACACTGCACCGCCGAAGATTTTGGTAGGCGGAACAAAAAGCCACCGGGGCGTGGAGTAGCCGCGAAGTGTGGCCTCAGCTCCGGCTACTCCACGCTCCAGTAGCCACGTACGGAAATTTACATATATACTGAATAAAAGTTTGCTAAAGATTGCAGGGACGTGAGGATTAGCCCTTAAAAGGGCTTTCCTCAAGTCCTATAGGTCCACCTACCACCCTATCTACCTTTATAGGTAGATATGTGGTGGTAGGTTCCCTTTAATAAAATATTACGGGTCTAGCCCACTACTCACCCCTTGAGGAAGCTAAATAAAAGTGCATGTAAACCCTGTACTCTAATAATCTAAACACATTGTCAGCCCGCAGCATTTCATAGAACAGAGGAATCATGAAGTGATAGGAGCAAAAACAGTAATAAAACTGAATTAAATTGCAAAGTATGGGGGTTATAAATTATCTTTGTGTAAACATCACTAGGGGATTAAAATTTTACAAATTTATTTTATGAAATATATAAAATAAATAAATACCATTGGTGACTATATAGGAAAGTTGCACCGTTGTACATACCCCTGTTTGTATACTGTTTTGGGTCAGGAATAATTCTGGTATTTACGTTTGCTAATATAAAAGTCATCTAAATGCTCCACATGTGATTTGATAACAAATATTGTATATTTCTATATATTTTTTACTAGTCTATGGAAATCTTCCAAAGCAAATTGGAAGCTGCTGAAAAAGCGGCATCAAGGAATTTCAAGGGAGAAGATGATGACAGAAGAGAAAGGTGGAGAAAATCTAAATATCATCCCCAAGACACGTCAAGATATGCAAAACCAGAAGGGTCTAGCGACGACGGAAGAAAACATGACCACTACAATGAAGATCACAGATCTGATAGGTCCTCCTATAGACAAAGTAGAGAATATAGTTCAGAAAAATCCAAGGAAGAGGGGGAACCAAGGAGAGACAGACCAGAATCGGGTCGTAGGGAATATCTAGCAAGACGCTTGCAAGAAGCTACTGATGGAAAGGCTGTGTCTTCGAGACCAAAGCATCAGTTCTTAAAACCCTCTGAAGATAATGATGAATCTCATGGTATGGGATTTAGACCCCCTAAAAATGAATCTGATACATCTTCTCAGAACACAACAAAAAGTCGCTTTATGAAACCTTCAGAGGATGAAGCCCTACCATTATGGAAGAGGGCAACTTCAAGTCGTTCTAGGGAGGAGAAGCAAGGATCTAGTAGGGAAGACCAAGACACTGGCACAAAAAGTGAGAAATCTGTGGACGTAACCTCAACAGTACAACACCAGCCTTCTCCGGAAGACAGCCCACCATCATCCTCACGGTAAGTCCTCATGACCTTTCTGAATGTAGTTGTTGAATCGTATATCATAGAGAAGTCTGGACAGAGATCAGTCCTAATGGGCGACTTTCTAGGTGGAAGATGACCACCCACAACAGGGATTTTCTGCAGTCCTTGACGATAGGTTGGATCTGGCATCTGTAAAGGTGGGAGGTCCAGCCTAGGCTGTGTAATGGTGGTGTGAGATAATTAGTCTGTGGTTAGAAGGTGGAGCTGAGTTCGGTATATTTTAGTTGGTCTGTGGTTTGATTTGGGTTCTATATACTATAGGTGATCTGGTCTGGGGTCTATATCCATGATAGGGTTGTCTAGCCTAAGGACTGTATACACTTGGACTAGTCTACATCTGTGGTCTATGGGTCTGTTACCAGGATTGTCTTATTTTATGGTCTACTTCTGGATGAGGGGTTTGATTTAGGAAGTCTAATCTGTCGTATTGTACGTTTTTCTATGGCTTTGAAGGTGTTAGCTGAAAGTGACCATGCAGCTGTATGTAATCTTCATAATTCAACATCTTTGCAGAGGTTCAGGACAATCTAAGGTCCTAATTCTCCACTGCTTATGGCCATAACTAATATGGCCAAGGCTTTGTTTCCTCTGGGCTGATGTATAAACTAAACGTATGATCTTGTAAGTGCTGTGTTCCTGCTTCGCAAGCATCAATTTCTTTTGATATGCAAATAAGTTACACCATGGGTATGGCAGTGACATTCGTGCACCTCCTTATGTCCAGTTTTGACCCCTATACCAGTGGTGGCGAACCTATGGCACGGGTGCCAGAGGTGGCAATCGGAGCTCTTTCTGTGGGCACCTAGCACAGAATTTACCGGATAGGACTCAAGCCTTCCTCCTCCCTCGGTGCTATTTTAAAGTGACACCTACTTGGCTGCCAGGACTACAGGAGGAGCGAGAAGGTGTGGACAGGGATGGATTATCGTTGGAGCTCCTGCTTTGGGTGCCCTGATTCTTCCTCTTCAGGGGACACTGGAGGGAAGCTGCAATCCAAATGTCTCCTGCATTTTATTGTATTGGTGTCCCCAGGGCGCCAATATGATTGAAATATGTATGATATAGCAGAGATCAATAGGTTACTGCTCAAATTATTATGTTGGCAGTTTGCGACATAAAAGTAGGTTTTGGTTGTAGTTTGGGCACTCTGTATCTAAAAGGTTCACCATCACTGCCCTATACTTTCAAACTCCACCTTGATGGGCAATGCCTTGTTCCTCCAAATAAACTTTTTAAGAAAGTGTGCACTAAACTTTGTGACCCCGCCCACGGTGCCCCAAAATGCTAATTTGCATATGAATTGATCTCCGTTTTTAGATGTTGACACTTTGTTGACGCTTGCCTACAAGATGTGCTGGTTTCGTTTAAATGCTTCCACCTCTTGTTGGCTTGTGCTGCACATGTGGACAAACTTGGTACGCATGCATATTTTGGAGGGGGAGAGGAATAGCTTATTCCTCTGTCAGTTGTGTAAGATGTATAGTCAATCAGTTTGTTTTTTGGGAGTTCCCCAAAACCCCCTCTAAGGATTATCCTCCCAGCAGGTATTGGTCGTCATGTCCTGCAGTCTTGTCACGTAGCATCTTAATATTAACGTCCTCTGTTAACACGACGACTCCTATTTATTTCTTATCTCGCTAGATATATATTTTTTTTTATCTGGTAACATTTTTCCCCGTCGTTGTTTGTAATAATTTCGGTACAAAGTGCCTCCATTAATCCGCGCTTTCTAGCGTGCGGCAGAGGTCAGGAAGTTCTCTTTTAAGACCCGCCATTCTCTGAATAGGTTAAGAAAACAGCATAAAAGAGGAGTGCAGCTGAAAGCTTTCCTAATTGATAACCTCCCGCTGCTTCCGCTGGTTTTGCAAGCCCAAATCTCTGAAACCGACAGCGAGGAAATATATTTTTTACTCTCCCTATCAAACCGTACGGCTTCTCTGCTCTCTAGTTTCCTGCGGCTCAGCAGAGCAGATCTATTAGGTTTTTATCTTTTCTTCTCGGTGTGTGCGCGGCACACACAGCTAGACCGCTCCTCTGATATTAGCGGCGGAAGAGACGCCGTATAATGGAAGTCGCCCCCACTCCGGCCCAGTAATGAACTTCTCTCAGGACCCATGACTTGTTTTTCATTGTTTCGTATATTTTACAAATCGTGCAGTCCATGCCAAGGACCGTGTATATCCAAATATGACCCCAGTCCTGGAAAATCTATCATTTTCTCGTATGACAACTTGAAGCGTATATGTCTAAAATGGGCGCTGACCTTTATATTTTTATGAAGAATTGATCCAGTTTTTCCCAGAGTGCTTGCAGCGTTTCTGAGCTCCCTGAGCTTCATCGCCACTCACTGTTTGGTAGATTCAACAGTTTTTCGGCAGTGTTTGCCTTGCTTCACAGGAAATTTACCACATCATGTAGCGCTTCTAAACAAAGGACACTAACATGCTGGTTTGTGCTTTTTTTGAAACCTGATCCATTCTTCTTTTTGCTTCTAATAGTGTAGTTTGAGAAAAACCTCTCTTAAAATTATGTAAATTGGCCTCAGGGGCTCCTGTCTACCTCAAAGGAGCCCCTTATGGCTCCATGGTCTGATTATTTGCCCCCTCCATTCGGGTGTTTCTGCTGGTCTCATCCCTCCAAATGAGAAATCTGAATGGAGGCGTGAATAATTAGCAGATGACAGAACCAGAAGGGGCTTCTGTGATATAGATAGGATCCCCTGAGGCTCATTTGCATCATTTTGATAGCCTGTTTTCTCAAAAATAAAAAAATTCTAAGTGTTAAAAAGAATGGATCGGTTTCAGGAGGCTCACGCCAGCATGTAACTGTGGTTGGTTTAGAAGACAATTTTGTAATCGGTATAACTAACCAAACTGGGTGTTGCGGGTGGGAGAGATGTTACATAAAAATGTGTCTTGTTTTGATGTGTAATAAACCAACTAATAGGAGGTGTAAAATAAGACTCGACAATTTCAAAGGGGTTCTACAGGAATCCTATGGGCCCTAACAGGATAACCAAAAAAGTGTTAAGAGTCGTGAGGAAAAGAGAAGACACGCTTACTGTTTTTAGCACTGTCCCTCATGCGGGTCTTGCGACCCACTTCAGCCAATGAGTGGCCACCAAAGGTCACAATTCTTTTATTGTCCACAGTCCCAAAGAGGTTGAAGTGGATCAAGACTCCCAGGAACTACCAACTGGGCTCCTGATTCTAGTGTTGTGACCAGCTCCTGGTCATTGGCACTTCTGGTGTGACTGGAAATGGCAGAGGTTACGGGACCCATTTCAGGCAATCGGCAGCGTCAGAAGCAAACATAGAACCAGTGACGCCCTGAGCGAGGTCCCATGACCCCTGACGATGCCAAACATCGATAGATGCTGAGGGTGCTGCAACCAGCGCCACTGGCGGCGATGACAAGAGTCACCTAAGACACTTATTTTAGAACCAAGGGTTTGATCCCTTTATCAGACCTGAAAAAAATCCTACGTGCCACTAGTTTATTTTGTGTCAAAGTTTTAGAAAAGCCCAAATCTGAGAGTGACCTTCTTCAATCTTGTAGTGTTTTGTCGGCCCAGACACTTCTCAGCCGTCTCTCGTTTTCTCTCCCGACGGTGGCTGAATATGAATGATGCGTCGAGTGTGCGGTGATACGTGGTCGGAGCTGTATCGCGTCCTCTCCCCTCATGACGGCACTAGGGACTTCCTTATGTCACAACAACCATGTGAGAATCTGTGAAATGTAAGAGAGCCGTGTTGTTATGGAGCCTCTGCTATGTCAAACGTTACAGCTTCTATTAAACCGTGACAGGAAATTTATGGAGTTTGACAGCTTGAAGTTCATTGTGACCCAGTTTAAAATCCCAGTTAATCCAGCGCCTGATTTATAGGCTATTCTCCTGGCTATAAGGCAGCAGTGCTGTGTTGTGGCTGGACCCTGTATGTGTCGGATAAGAGGAGTCTTGTGAATTTCCTCACACACACACACCGTTTTTTCCTCAGGTGATGCAGCCATGATTTGGGCCTTGTTTACGTCTTCGTGTATTTCTATGGGCTTATACACACAGTTGAGGATTCGTCAGCCCCGTCTCTGAGGTTGGCTCCCTGAGGTAAAACTCGGAGCAGGACCTATTCTTGACTGCTTATGGTCTTTAGGGCTGTGACAAATATGGATGACACACAATGGGGGAGATGTATTAATGTGTCAGTCTTTAGTTCTCTGCCACGACAGATTAATACCTGTGTCTGATGCTGGGTGATTAATCTGGTGAAGTATAAGACTGGCGAGTCCAACTTTGCACCTTTATATAAGTCGTATAGAATTTTCTGGTACATGGGCTATTTTCTGGACCTGGTTACCGAGGGCGACCCCTTTTCCGGACGAAGCAGAAACAGTCTAAAAATTCCTTAAAACTTTCCAACAAATATGGCACAGCATTTCAGGTGCAGATTACTCCAGTTTAATGGTGTAGACAAATCAATAAATCTTCCCCAAAGTGTGTCATACATTAGGCAAGGAAAGAGGGGAGTTATTAGGATAGCATGGGGTAGGGGAAACAGTGTAGCGGCTGGTGAAGCTACAACATGGAGAGGCTCTGGTTACAGAAATACAGATTCAGTAAGGATTTTATTCTATTATGAGGATTTTTACGGATTTAGTAATGCTTAGTATGTAACGTTTTTGTGGTGTATGATTTATACATAGGATGGTCATTAGGAGTATCTTCTTTTTTTGTGTGCATTTTTTTTTTTTAATTGTTTATTCTGTCCCAATGTGGGACATGAACAAGTGATCATCCGATGCATTGTTCAATGTAATATACTGCCATACTTATGTATTGTAGTATATTATATTAGTCGGCCTATGCATTCTGCTTTCAGCACGATCAAACAGGCATCTACTGAAGGAAGCCCTGGGGTCCTTCACAGGACCCCATGGCTGACATGGAACGATCGGCACCCCATGTACAGTACTTCTCGGTAAAACATGACTGTATCGTTTTTAGGGCTAAACAACGAGGGATATGGACTATCACAATCCCTTTTGTTACTATTGTAACCCGACCGTCACATACTACTGGGATCCATTGGCGTCAGGGTGCAGGAAAGGGTTTAAAGGAGTAATCTGGGGACTTTTTTGTCTATCTCTGATTTTGTATCTCGCTGAAGTACAGGCCTGGTGTGATTTGAAATATAAGATTTGTATCTTTTAATAAGACACCAAAAGCATGTTTCTAAATATTCTATAACCACAAATAGCAACGTCTGAATTGACTCCCCGCCCCCTAAACCTGACTCCTCTCAGGTTTAGACTGACTCTTCTCTGCTCATTTGCACTTAACTTTGGAAGTATTTGTTTTTTCAATAGGTAAACTGGTCAGATTTTACATAAAAGAATGAATTGTAGAACATTTCATACCCTATCTGAGGGGGCTGGTAGTTTAATAGGGTGAAAGCTGGCGATTGTCACTTTGATCCCACCCCTTTGATAGGATACGTCATCCATAAGATGATCTTTTCTTCTGGTTTTTATGTTATGGCTGATGGCTATAGACTTTATGATGTGGGGGCACTTTAAATCTGGGTTCTAGGTGCTGCCTCTTGTTTAATAATTAGCTATTAGCCGAGCTATTAACCTTGTAATTTTTCTCTAATTTCGCTCATTTAGGCGGCTTGCTGGCCGCAGTCAGTCCCATGGGGGCGTTTCACACACAGATTCATTACACACTAATTTGTTTGCAGTATCTTGCAGTATTTTTACTCCTTGATGAGTTATTATTTTGTTCAGACATCTTTACTGCTGCAATGGCCCTCGCCTTGTATTCCATTAAAACAGATTGGAAATTCATCAAAAGTTTCTGAGACCAAAACCGTTCTAGTTGCTTATGGCAACTAATGGATTTCCCAACAGCAGTTTATAAAATGAAAGCTGAGCTCTGATTGGTTGCCATAAGCAACTAGAACAGTTTTGTTAAATAAGGGTTATTGTGTAGTGGGTCTTGGACCTCAACATGACTCTCTCAGCGTCCTGTCTCTCCAATATATATATTTTTTTTTTTTACTATTTTTCAGACTCCCTTGGGTACTTTAACCCAAGGTTTTCTGATTGATCCTAACATATACTGCCATACTACGGTATGGCAGTATACAGGGATTATCCACCTCATTCTTTACAATGTGCTGATGGCACATGGTAATGAATGGGTCAGCAGGAAGCAGCCTCGGGTCTTCACAAGACCCGAGGCTGTCATGGCGATGGCTGTCATGCCGGTGCGGATCAGCAGGACAAATCCAGTGATCGCTGCTGGCACTGATCGCTGGTGTTACGGTAAGCCTTTGCTGCAATATGCAGCAAATACTTTTGGGCTATGGTGAGGGTTTAGTCCGTGAGCCCTCTCCATGAACCCGCACCCGGCATGTGACATAGTATTACGTCACATGTCGGTAAGGGGTTAAAAAAAAAACAACTAAAACTTCATGAGCCTGTTAGCATCTGTAAATGCTATACATGGAGTGTATTATGGTGCTAGGGGTGTTGGAGATTGTTGGATGAACAAATCTGTTTTAGTCATGGTAAAGTGTCGGGAAGTAAGAGTTCTCCTTAGGGAGACTTTGCCAATTAAGGTCACAGTGTAGGCGGGTCGAGACTTATAGCCATGGACCGACTCTAAGGGATTTTGGGAAAATATGCAAATACGTTTTCCAGGATGGGATAAGGAAAACCACGCTTCTTTTAGCTACCTTGTAAGGTATCATTCTTGACAACAAGCATGACTTTCAGGAAGCCTACTGCCATGATAGGGGATTTAAACCAAACCTGTATATCTACTCCAGAAGGAACAGATTCCCAACTGTAGACAGTGCTGTTTCGACCTGATTGGGTCTCATCAGTACAGTGCAGGGAACTGGTTTAGCTGAGAGCGGTATGCTGGTTTGATTTTAATCTTGCATCATGTCATAAGGCAGATAAAAGACAGGAGGCTTTACATCCCATTTCAAGATTTACCTAATATTCTGCCCCCCACACTTGCACACACATTACAAAAACATTTAAGGAAATGGAAATGTTGGATGGATATTTTCAGTGTCTTGACTACTTTATTATTTTGTTTAGATCAGAGACCCAACCACAACCCATCCGGATACTCAGTGAAGAAGAGATGAACAAGCTCGGCGCCAAGCTTGTCAAGGCAGAAATAATGGGGAATACGGTAAGTCTCTTATACAGTAGGAGTCTTTAAGATCGCTACATTTGGTATATCAGCCCAACAACCATATACTTGAAAGGAATCTAAGCTTGGCTACCTCCTTGCTGGAGGCATCTGCGGATAGCAGACAAGATGTAATGGACCTGAAGGTGGCACAGGAGCTGAATCGGGAATATGGCTGAGAAGTAGGACAATGGGTATCTGGTAAACAATGTAAAGGGTGAGGCAAGGATGTATCAATATTGGGATTTATCAGCACTGGAGCAGCAGGTAGGAGTTGGTTTACCCAAGGTAGGGGTGGTCAGGGGGGAAATAGAATATGGGGTGTGGAGCAGGATCAGAAGATGTGTCCACCATGGCTAGAAACTGTCCTTTGGCCTGACCATATCCAATCAAAACGGGGTGTGGTGTTGGATCTGGATGAGATGAGTTAAATTAGAGATGGTTGTAGTTCACTGGTTTGCCTGAAGAGGGAGATAGTGTCATGATGTGGTTCAATATGGCTGACCATACAGTCAAGCAACAACTTCCTGCTGCAAAGTCTAGTGGAACTTTTTGACCCGCCCTCCTGTTTTGCAGCACGGTTACACTTTTTATTTTAATTCTTTTAAGGCCACGGGGGCAGAAGTGCCGCAGATATCAATTCCATGAGACACGGAGTGTCCTGAGTCTCTGCACTTTTATTAATGTTGTTATTTCCAGCAGTAATAAAGACTCACTAGGGTGCAATATAAACTAATAATGTGTGCTGCGCTATCCGCACATAACCGCAAAATTAATCGCTTAATTATATTACAAAGTTGGCAGTAATGAGTAGATCTGTTTTTGTATTATTGCAGAATATCAATTAACCGTCTGGAGATTGATTATCCGCTTCGTATATTAATTTAAATGATGTGTTGTTTTTTTTTTTTGTATTGCGCACATCTATTTAGGCATTCGGAGCAATGCGTGGTTATTATGTGCGTGGTTGCACTTAAAATTAATGGGATCGATCAGAATTTTAAAAACATTTTGTTTGGCCTTTTCATTAAAAAGAAGTTAGTTAAAGGGAAAGTATATTTGTAAGCTTACCTAGAGAAAAAGAGAATGGGGCAGATTTACTTACCCGGTCCATTCGCGATCCAGCGGTGCGTTCTCTGCGGTGGATTCGGGTCCGGCCGGGATTCACTAAGGTAGTTCCTCCGTCGTCCACCAGGTGGCGCTTCTGCGCTGAAGTCCGCTGAAATGCACTCAAGTACACTGGCCTATTCCTGGTGAAGGTAAGTGCAAGCTCCGCGACACTTTTTGTTTTTTAAATGCGGCGGTTTTTCAGAATCCGTCGGTTTTCGTTCGCCCATGCCCCCGATTTCCGTCACGTGCATGCCAGCACCGATGCGCCAAAATCCGACCTTGTGCGCCAAAATCCCGGGGCAATACAGGGGAAATTGGCGCAAATCTGAAATATTCAGGTAACACGTCGGAAAACGCAAATTGGGCCCTTAGTAAATGACCCCCAATGTGTCGCCTCCTGGGTCACATATAAACTAAACCGATTTCCTTGTAGGTGAAGTGTCCTGCATGATAAGCCCAATGCAGTGCGCCTCCCTGTCACCCCCCCCCCCCCCACTCCCAATGCAGTCTGGATGAAACTCCTTTTTTTTGTATTCAGTATTTACTATTAAGAAGTTGAGTAACAACTAAACTGGGCAACATGACAGTCCCTAAAAAAGATTTCCCACAGTGCAGGGATACGGATATGGCGGATATGACGCTGCCTAATAAGCAGATCTACAGTATACCAAGAAAACTGGTTGACAGCCCATGGGAAAGATGTAATAGCTGGAATATCGCTAGTCACACTTCTCTCCCAGTAGCAGACAAACAATAAAAAATACATGTAAAAAAAAAAAAAGCTTGAATTTTTGAAAACCCATCAATGATGTTGGAGAGGCAGAGTGGTCGATGCAGACTTGCAAATCGGCTTTTTGTATGAGTCGGACATAGAGTGGGCACACATGTTGCACTTTCTAAGCCTGGCTTTCTCGGGTTTTCAGACCTGCTCGTCTATCCCCTTTATCCTCTTGCCTTTCGTTTTAGACCTGGTCTTTCTCCTGAAAGGGCAAGCGGGAGGTATAATAAATGACCCACATTTTACACACAGTAAAAACCCAAACTGCACACAAAAATCCCACTTACAGAGAAACCGGAGGATTGCAGGAAGGTAGGGTCGCCTCGTCAGCCATCATAAAAGCCGTGGAAGCGCACAGGAAAATTTCAGAAATACACAGCACAGGAAACACAGCACCGCAGCGCAAGTAACACAGGATCTTAGACCTGAGTCAGCGTGACTACCTGCTCCAGGTGACCTAAATACCTTAATGGGAGCCCATCCCCCTGTAGAGTTCTCTGCGCGCCCGCTCCCGTTCCAGGGATGCATTGCGGTCCTGTGAGCCGCCACTTCCGGTCGCGACCGGAAGTCGTCATCGGACCTCGAGAGGACGCCGGGGATTGTAGTGTTTTCGGCCGCCGCGCGACTCACACCGCGGATCGGGAGCGGCGGCCAGACGAAGGACTGGAAGGGGGCGAAAGGGAGGACACAGGCCGACCGAACGCCCCAGCCCGCGGTTTAGCAGCCAGGACTACCCGTAAGTTTACTTGTCCCCCCCCCCCCTGGAGGAGAGAGGGCACACTCTCTGTCCCTGCCTCGGCAGGGACAGGAAGAACACTGGCGGAGGATGCAAGGGGGGGGGGCATTTAACCTCTCGTTTCCGTCCCTGCAGAGGCTCAAGGGGCATCCTCCAGGTTGGGCCGTCATGGGGGACGAAGCGGAAAAAGGAAAGATCCCACATCCATGGTGCCCTGTAAATCACAGCACAAAAATCAGGTGCATAATCCAGAATACCAGTCAAGTATCAAGAGTTAACTCCCACAGGACGGAGAGAAACTATCAATTCAATATTAACTCTTGGTGGGGTCTGACCCCATGACCTCCATGTAAGGCACCAGTACACATGAGCTGCACAGAAATAGTGGAAATAAAAACCTCTGTGATAAAAGGGTCAATGTGCCACTTCATCCACAAAGAGATATTACTCTACTTTAAAACTATGAATACACACAGTGTACACGGCAATGTATAGCGCCAATACGTGGTGTACAGCGCTTTCCCAAGTGAAAGTTACCTCCGATTTGTCTCCTCTCTCCTTCGCAGGGCTCTGTGTTTGGCTAAGTTTCTGCTGACGAGCTTCATCCAATGCGCTTTGAATTTTGCAGCCAGCTCCTGTTTTAAGATAGAGTGAGAGTTCAAGGAGTTGTCCACTTTCAGCGAAAAAAAAACAAACAAAACATATATGTTTGTGTAATATACAGTATACAATTTCCAATAACTTTCCCGGCTCATATATATCCCTGGTCATGATGTCACACAGGTGCAGGCTGTTGTATCCCTCCCTGGTCAGTAATGTCACACAGGCGCACGGCTCGTATATCCCTGGTCATGTGATGTCACACAGGTGCACGGCTTGTTGTATCCCTCCTGGATGTATGTCACACAGGTAAACGGCTCGTATATCCCTGGTAAGTGATGTCACACAGGTGCACGGCTTGTTGTATCCTCCTGGTCATGTAATGTCACGCAGGTAAACGGCTCATTATACCTGGTCATGTAATGTCACACAGGTGCAGTGGCTCGTTATATCCCTGGTCATGTGATGTCACACAGGTGCACGGCTTGTTGTATCCCTCCCTGGTCATGTAATGTCACACAGGTAAACGGCTCGTTATATCCCTGGTCATGTGATGTCACACAGGTGCACGGCTTGTTGTATCCCTCCCTGGTCATGTAATGTCACACAGGCGCACGGCTCGTTATATCCCTGGTCCTGTGATGTCACACAGGTGCACGGCTTGTTGTATCACCTCCCTGGTCATGTAATGTCACACAGGTAAACGGCTCGTTATATCCTGGTCATGGTGTGATGTCACACAGGTAAGGTTGTTGTATCCCTCCCTGGTCATGTAATGTCACGCAGGTAACGGCTCATTATACCTTGGTCATGTAATGTACACAGGTGCATGGCTGTATATATTCCTGGTCATGTTATGTCACACAGGTGCAGGGCTGTTATCTCTTGGTCATGTGATGTCACACACAGGTGCAGGCTTGTGTATCCCTGGTCATGTAATGTCACACAGTGCACAGGTTGTATCCCTGGTCAGTGATGTCAACAGGCGCACAGGTGTATCCCTGGTCATGTGATGTCACACAGGCGCACAGTGTATCCTGGTCATGTGATGTCACACAGGTGCATGGGTCGTTATATCCTTGGTAATGTTATGGCACACAGGTGCACGGCTTGTTGTATCCCTCCCTGGTCATGTAATGTCACACAGGTGCACGGCTCGTTATATCCTTGGTCAGTGAGTCACACAGGTGCAGGCTTGTGTATCCCTGGTCATGTAAATGTCACACAGGCGCACAGGTTGTATCCCTGGTCATGTGATGTCACAGGCGCACAGGTTGTATCCCGGTCATGTGATGTCACACAGGCGAACGGCTCTTTATATCCCTGGTCATGTGATGTCACACAGGCACACAGCTCATTATATCCCTGGTGCACGGCTCTTTATATCCCTGGCCATGAGATGTCACACAGACGCACGGGTTGTTATATCCCTGGTCATGTGATGTCACACAGACGCACGGCTCGTTTTATCACAGGGAGTAATCAGAGCTGAGTGAACCGTGAGGAATTGATACAGAAAGTATATTGGAAAACTGTGTGAAACATTTCAAGTTAAAGGGAATGTACAGCCATGTTTCTTGACTCAATTAAAACCAGATGATGTCAAAAAGAATAACTTTTTAATGTAGTAATTTTTATTTCTTGATTGGTGTTTTTTTCCCTGCATTTTCTCATAGAAAAAGATGGGTTATCTTGTGAAAACCACAAATCACAACAAAGTGTATAAAAAAAAAAAAAAAAGTAAAAAAAAAATTCTATTTTGTCCATTGAAGTAAATCCAGACAATAAAGAATAAAAAATCACATAAATATATTAATAACTTAACAGATAAAAGTAAAAGTGATGCATCCCAAATACCTCCAGCCTAGACCAATGACACATCAGCAGGTGACCCTCCATCACTCAAAGCTTGAATTTTTGAAAACCCATCAATGATGTTGGAGAGGCAGAGTGATGGCAGGTCCCCTGCTGATGTGTCATGTGTCTAGGCTGGAGGTATTTGGGATGCATCACTTTTACTTTTATCTGTTAAGTTATTAATATATTTATGTGATTTTTATTCTGTATTGTCTGGATTTACTTCAATGGACAAAAATAGAATTTTTTTTTTACTTTTTTTTTTTTTTTATACACTTTAGTTGTGATTTGTGGTTTCACAAGATATAACCCATCTTTTTCTATGAGAAAATAGCAGGGAAAAACAACAATCAAGAAATAAAAACAACTACATTAAAAAGTTATTCTTTTTGACATCTGGTTTTAAGGAGTCAAGAAACAAAAAAACATTGGCTGTACATTCCCTTTAACTTGAAATGTTTCACAGTTTTCCAAACATTGGCTGTACATTCCCTTTAACTTGAAATGTTTCACAGTTTTCCGATATACTTTCTGTATCAATTCCTCACGGTTCACACAGCTCTGATTACTCTCTGTGATAAAACGAGCCGTGCGTCTGTGTGACATCACATGACCAGGGATATAACAACCCGTGCGTCTGTGTGACATCTCATGGCCAGGGATATAAAGAGCCGTGCACCAGGGATATAATGAGCTGTGTGCCTGTGTGACATCACATGACCAGGGATATAAAGAGCCGTTCGCCTGTGTGACATCACATGACCAGGGATACAACCTGTGCGCCTGTGGACCAGGGATACAACAAGCCATGCACCTGTGTGACATCACATGACCAAGGATATAACGAGCCGTGCACCTGTGTGACATTACATGACCAGGGAGGGATACAACAAGCCGTGCACCTGTGTGACATAACATGACCAAGGATATAACGAGCCATGCACCTGTGTGACATCACATGACCAGGGATACAACCTGTGCGCCTGTGTGACATAACATGACCAAGGATACAACCTGTGCGCCTGTGTGGTCGATGCAGATTGCAAATCGGCTTTTTGTATGAGTCGGACATAGAGTGGGCACACATGTTGCACTTTCTAAGCCTGGCTTTCTCGGGTTTTTCAGACCTGGCTCGTCTATCCCCTTTATCCTCCTTGCCTTTCGTTTTAGACCTTGGTCTTTCTCCTGAAAGGGCAAGCGGAGGATAATAAATGACCCACATTTTACACACAGTAAAAACCCAAACTGACACAAAAATCCCACTTACAGAAAACCGGAGGATGCAGGAAGGTAGGGTCGCCTCGTCAGCCATCATAAAAGCCGTGGAAGCGCACAGGAAAATTTCAGAAATACACAGCAAGGAAACCACAGCACCGCAGCGCATAAACAGGATCTTAGACCTGAGTCAGCGTGACTACCTGCTCCAGGTGACCTAAATACCTTAATGGGAGCCCATCCCCCTGTAGAGTTCTCTGCCGCCCGCTCCCGTTCCAGGGATGCATGCGGTCCTGTGAGCCGCCACTTCCGGTCGCGACCGGAAGTCGTCATCGGACCTCGGAGGACGCCGGGGATTGTAGTTTTTCGGCGCCGCGCGACTCACACCGGGCGGATCGGGAGCGGCGGCCAGACGAAGGACTGGAAGGGGGCGAAAGGGAGACACAGGCCGACCCGAACGCCCCAGCCCGCGGTTTAGCAGCCAGGACTACCCGTAAGTTTACTTGTCCCCCCCCCCCTGGAGGAGAGAGAGGCACACTCTCTGTCCTGCCTCGGCAGGGACAGGAAGAACACTGGCGGAGGATGCAAGGGGGGGGCATTTAACCTCTCGTTTCCGTCCCTGCAGAGGCTCAAGGGGCATCCTCCAGGTTGGGCCGTCATGGGGGACGAAGCGGAAAAGGAAAGATCCCACATCCATGGTGCCCTGTAAATCACAGCACAAAAATCAGGTGCATAATCCAGAATACCAGTCAAGTATCAAGAGTTAACTCCCACAGGACGGAGAGAAACTATCAATTCAATATTAACTCTTGGTGGGGTCTGACCCCATGACCTCCATGTAAGGCACCAGTACACATGAGCTGCACAGAAATAGTGGAAATAAAAACCTCTGTGATAAAAGGGTCAATGTGCCACTTCTATCCACAAAGAGATATTACTCTACTTTAAAACTATGAATACACACAGTGTACACGGCAATGTTATAGCGCCAATACGTGGTGTACAGCGCTTTCCCAAGTGAAAGTTACCTCCGATTTGTCTCCTCTCTCCTTCGCAGGGCTCTGTGTTTGGCTAAGTTTCTGCTGACGAGCTTCATCCAATGCGCTTTGAATTTTGCAGCCAGCTCCTGTTTTAAGATAGAGTGAGAGTTCAAGGAGTTGTCCACTTTCAGCGAAAAAAAAACAAACAAAACATATATTGTTTGTGTAATATAAGTTATACAATTTTCCAATATACTTTCCCGGCTCATATATATCCCTGGTCATTTTGATGTCACACAGGTGCAGGCTGTTGTATCCCTCCCTGGTCAGTAATGTCCACACAGGCGCACGGCTCGTTATATCCCTGGTCATGTGATGTCACACAGGTGCACGGCTTGTTGTATCCCTCCTGGTGAATGTTAATGTCACACAGGTAAACGGCTCGTATATCCCTGGTAGTGATGTCACACAGGTGCACGGCTTGTGTATCCCTCCCTGGTCATGTAATGTCACGCAGGTAAACGGCTCATTATATCCTGGTCATGTAATGTCACACAGGTGCATGGCTCGTTATATCCCTGGTCATGTGATGTCACACAGGTGCACGGCTGTTGTATACCTCCCTGGTCATGTGTATGTCACACCAGGTCATAAGGCTCGTTATATCCCTGGTCATGTGATGTCACAACAGGTGCACGGCTTGTTGTATCCTACCTGGTCATGTAATGTCACACAGGCGCACGGCTCGTTATATCCCTGGTCACTGTGATGTCACACAGGTGCACGGCTTGTTGTATACCTCCCTGGTCATGTAATGTCACACAGGTAAACGGCTCGTTATATCCTGGTCATGTGTGATGTCACACAGGTATGGTTGTTGTATCCCTCCCTGGTCATGTAATGTCACGCAGGTAACGGTCTTATACTTGGTCATGTATGTACACAGGTGCATGCTGTTTGATATCCCTGGTCATGTTATGTCACACAGGTGCAGGCTGTTATATCTTGGTCATGTGATGTCACCACAGGTGAAAGGCTTGTTGTATCCCTGGTCATGTGAATGTCACACAGGTGCGCACAGGTTGTATCCCGGTCAGTGATGTCAAAGGGTGACATTACATGACCAGGGAGGGATACAACAAGCCGTGCACCTGTGTGACATCACATGACCAGGGATATAACGAGCCGTCGCCTGTGTGACATCACATGACCAGGGATACAACCTGTGCGCCTGTGTGACATCACATGACCAGGGATACAACCTGTGCGCCTGTGTGACATTACATGACCAGGGATACAACAAGCCGTGCACCTGTGTGACATCACATGACCAAGGATATAACGAGCCATGCACCTGTGTGACATAACATGACCAGGGATATAACGAGCCATGCACCTGTGTGACATTACATGACCAAGGATATAATGAGCCGTTTACCTGCGTGACATTACATGACCAGGGAGGGATACAACAAGCCGTGCACCTGTGTGACATCACATGACCAGGGATATAACGAGCCGTTGACCTGTGTGACATCCATGACCCGGGCTGGATACAAACAGCCTTGCCCTTTGTTACATCCACATGACCAGGGATAAACAGACCTCACCTGTGGTGACATTCACTGACACAGGATATAAGGAGCCGTTTACCTGCGTGACATTACTGACCAGGGAGGGATACCACAAGCCGTGCACCTGTGTGACATCACATTACCAGGGATATAACGAGCCGTTTGACCTGTGTGACATTACATGACCAGGATGGATACAACAGCCGTGCACCTGTGTGACATCACATGACCAGGGATATAACGAGCCGTGCGCCTGTGTGACATTACATGACCAGGGAGGGATACAACAAGCCCTGCACCTGTGTGACATCACATGACCAGGGATATATAATGAGCCGGGAAAGTATATTGGAAAATTGTATAACTTTATATTACACAAACAATATATGTTTGTTTGTTTTTTTTCGCTGAAAGTGGACAACTCCTTGAACTCTCACTCTATCTTAAAACAGGAGCTGGCTGCAAAATTCAAAGCGCAATTGGATGAAGCTCGTCAGCAGAAACTTAGCCAAACACAAGGCCCTGCGAAGGAGAGAGGAGACAAATCGGAGGTAACTTTCACTTGGGAAAGCGCTGTACACCACGTATTGGCGCTATACATTTGCCGTGTACACTGTGTGTATTCATAGTTTTAAAGTAGAGTAAAAATTCTCTTTGTGGATAGAAGTGGCACATTGACCCTTTTATCACAGAGGTTTTTATTTCCACTATTTCTGATGCAGCTCATGTGTACTGGTGCCTTACATGGAGGTCATGGGGTCAGACCCCACCAAGAGTTAATATTGAATTGATAGTTCTCTCCGTCCTGTGGGAGTTAACTCTTGATACTTGACTGGTATTCTGGATTATGCACCTGATTTTGTGCTGTGATTTACAGGGCACCATGGATGTGGGATCTTTCCTTTTCCGCTTCGTCCCCCATGACGGCCCAACCTGGAGGATGCCCCTTGACCTCTGCAGGGACAGGAAGAAGAGAGGTTAAATGCTCCCCCCCGAATTTTAAAGCATCTTCTTCCATATAAATGAGTTACATTTTTTTTTAAAGTAAATTAGATTCTACAATAATTACCTCGGAATTTTAAAGCATCTTCTTCCATATAAATGAGTTACATTTTTTTTTTTAGTAAATTAGATTCTACAATAATTACCTCGCGGCTTCATCCTGCTAAAAAATTAATGAATCAATTAAACTTGTCTTTCATCTGTAATTTCATTATTTATTAGCGTTTAAAACATTGTTCTTTCTGGCTTATTACTTAGAGAAAGTTTTTGAGTTTGTAGATTGTGAAGAAGGGAAACTGCACCCCTTAAAGGGATAGTATCCCCTGGAAATAGGATAAAGATATACATTTTTTTGACTGCCCACTATACAAGTTTCGCTGGTTGATGGGAGAGACTTTGTTAAAGGGGGTGAGACTAGCTAAAATAAGAACTCCTTAAAGGAAACCTACCGCCACGGATCTACCTATAAAGGTAGATCGGGTGGTAAGTGCATCTGTATGAAGTGACGATAGCCCTTTTAAGGCTGCGCAGTCACTGCTTCGAAGCCAGAGCTGCGCATCCGCCGGCCCGCTATTCTGCGCATGCGCACCCAAGATTTCTGGTAGGAGGATCAAAGAGGCTACTGGGGCGTGGAGTAACCTCTTTAGAAAATTAGCATATTCGGGAATTAAAGGTTATTTAAAAGATTACAGGGATGTGAGGATTAGCCCTTAAAGGTGCTATCCTCACGTCCTATAGATGCACCTACCACCCGATCTACCTTTTAAAGGTAGATTTGTGCTGGTAGGTTTCCTTTAAAGCGGTTGGCAACTTTACCTCATGTTTTTTGTATTGTGTGTGCAAATGTGTGTGTCGGGGGGGATATTAGGGTTTTTACCAATATACATCTATTAAAGGTTCTGCTCCGCTTTCTTGGTATGTAAAGTGAAGCCTCCTGTCTTTTACCTCATCAACCAGACATTCCTGACCATAAAATGGCCGCAGAATGAGGGTCATAGGATCTCTAACTGTCCAAGAGCAATCGCCCTGCCATGGTCTTATGATGATCATGATTATAAGATTAAGGTTCCGGGCAGGGCGATTGTTCATGGACAGATAGAAATCACATGACCCTCCATCTGCAGCCATTTTATGGACCTGAATGTCTGGTTGATGAGGTCATCGAACAGGAGGCTTCACTTCAAGTATCAAGAAAGCGGAGCAGAACTATTAATAGATGTCTATTGGTAAATTACCTAAATCCTTCCCTCCACAGTTACACACATATTACAAAAAAACTTCAGGTAAAGTTGGCAACCATTTTAAAAACTTCAAGGCAGGGATGACATTACAAAACAAAGTGTACTTGTCCTGATTTGGCTCATGGTTCCTTATTCGCACCAGTTCTTCGGCACGTACACCGGGCCTGAAGTGTTGAGAGGATCATGGAACCCACTTCGGCCTATTTGGGTTTTCCTTAGACCATGGGATGTCACTTATTCTAATGATGAGGACAATGGTCATGTGACTTGGAGTCCAGTGACTTCCATCACTTATGTACCAAAGAGTGGAAGCACTGGTGCGACGTAACAAGTACACTTGGGTTTTTTTTTTTGACACCTCCTCCATGGACTTCCAGGGGTTTCCAGAGTTCCTTCAAATCCCATTTAAAGCAACACCGGTGTCAAACACAAGGCCTGCAGGGCAAATATGGTCCACGGCCCTGTGTTATCCAGCCTGCCACACTAATACTTCACTAGTTGGAAGAGCAGCCGTAGGGGCAGGGTAATCCGATACTCGCCTTTCCCCACTCCCCCGCAGCTACAGTAGTTGTCTTCTTCTTTACTCCTGTGTGCGATGGCTGTCCACGTTGGCTCTGAAGATGACATCACATCACGTTTGCCAGCTTCAGAGCCAGCGCAAACAGCTGTTGCACGCAGAACTAAAGCTCCGGGAGTCCTGGGAAAGGTGAGTATTGGAGTACATGCACAAAAACTTCCTGTTTCCTGGCCTGCTGATTGGTGGCTTTGTGTGAAGGATTTGGGGAACATTAAGCGGTTTTAGATTTGAGACAACGCATCAAGCCGGGTGTCTCTTCTTCATCTCCTTCCCAGATGCCACTTCTTATTTTAGGAAATGTGAATTATTTTCCGCCTTTTTTTTCTTTTTCTTTTTTTCCATTTTTTGCGGTTAAAGCCATTAAGTCCCACCATGGAGCACCACAATGTTAATTGCTTATTCCTTATTTTGTATCTCCTGGAATCGTCTTGTGTTCATGGCGTGCCAAGATATGACCAAAGTAATTTAAAAGCATCTAAAAATAAATCACCTGCACTGAAGCTATTAGCATATCATTGACAGTAATTTACTCCGCTCTGCTCACTCACTGGTCCTTTAAATTATAAACCGCTCCGTGTGGGGAGTATCGGTGTGGAAAATTAATTCACAGTAACTGAGACTCGGGCACCGAAGTTGCTTGGCCCTCATCATGGGCAGCCATGATTACTAGCTATATTTGCACTCTGTATCTGACAATGGCTCCGTCACTTATTTTTAGCCTTAAAATTTTTTAAAGGGGTCCTTACCCTTCAAACAAACTTTGCAGCAATCATTATGGGCGGCACAATTGTGCAGTGGTTAGCACTACAGCCTTGCAGCGCTGGGGTCCAGGGTTCAAGTCCCATCCAGGTCAACATCTGCATTGTATGTATGTTCTCTCGGTGTTTGTATGGGTTTCCTCTCCGGCTCCTCCGGTTTCCTCCCACACTCCAAAAAAAAGTCATTGTGACTTGTAACCTTGAGAAAGAACGTAATGTTCAAATCTGTTTCTCGGTTGTCAACATTTTTAATAGATTTGAAATAAATATTTTGTGTAATTTTTAGAGACAAGACACTGGTTTCCTATCTTTTCATTTTTGTATGTTACTGTCTGTAATTTGCAGTCCTCTCTGAGCTTCCGTTAGGAAAACCTAGCTGCTGTGATTCTCTCCTTCCCCCTCCCCTCTCCATAGCACTTCTATGTAATCTGGCACCGCAGGGAGTTTCTATCTGTCTTGCTAGCTTGCAGCTAGCTTGCAGCTTCACATTTTTAATTTTGTTTTATTTTTTTATAAAAAGTTTCCTAAGGAAAAAGAGTGCTGCCCATGAGGACCACCTTTTATTAGAAAATAAAAGCCATCTCGCTGGCTATTGTCATTGTTCTGACTGCGCTATCTCCCGTGTGTTCTGGTATCTTGTGGATGGTGTCTGCTTCCTCCTTTCCTTGCATACTAAACGCTTTCACCGCTGCCGAGTAACATATGTTTTTTTCTATACTGGAAAGGCTTTAAGTCTGTTATTTGGTCCTATAAAGACACCATCCCATCATACAATCAGAGGGTAGTCTTGTACAAGGAGGAGGAGTTAAGCTGTGACATAATCTATTGTCAGTAGGGATGTAATGATGGGTCAGTGTTATCTATATAGAGGTCATTGTACAGGGAGGAGGAGGAGATAAGCTGTGACATCATCTATTGTCAGTAGTGATGTAATGATGGGTCAGTGTTATCTATATAGAGGTCATTGTACAGGGAGGGGGAGGAGATAAGCTGTGACATCATCTATTGTCAGTAGTGATGTAATGATGGGTCAGTGTTATCTATATGGAGGTCAAAACTTGCCCCAAAAGCTCTTGGCAGTGAAAGTGTAGTAGACAATACATACAATCCTCTGGTATAAAGGTGCTCTTCCCCGCTAGATCTATCCTATGATCTCTCTGTGTGTCTTCTCCCCCCGGTGGTCACCATCTTCCACGTCTTCCCTGTTCCACTGCTCTTTTATTATACTTTTCTATCATTTCCCCTCTCATCAAACCCGCTCCCTGACTGGCGAGGCCTAATCATTTTGTTAAAGGGCAGAAACACACAGCGAGATTCATTAGCAATAAATGTTAAACGCCTCCTGCACATCTGAATAATTTAATATCCACTTCAGAAAGAAAAAGTCCGGCGCTGCCACTTAAGTACTTTATGCAAATGTTTAGTTCAAGCCGTTCCAACACCTTGAAAGTTTTTTAGTTTGCATTTATGGAAATGATTCATAATCAATCACTAATGGGGGAGGACTGTCGGAAAATAAGCTCATGGTTGGGACATGGGTGGACGTGTCGGGACTGTCTATGGGGTTGTTGAGTTATAGAAAGAAGATGGCGAGTTGTTTATGTGGTCTTTTTTATGTGTTTTATTGCAGAGGTCAGCTGTTGGAGAGGTAAAAGATGTTCTCCTGGTCAAAACTGACCAATCTGGGAGAGCATGGCCCGTGAACTCCATGTCAGGTCATGCAGAGCCTCGGGGAGGAAGGCGGAAGAGACAACTGGTAAATTTTTTGTGTATTTTTTGGTTTGTTTGAATCACATGTATAGGCGGTTCCTTACTTAAGGACATCCGACTTAAATGACCCCTAGTTACAGACAGACCTCTCTGTCACATCTGGATGCTTGACTTTAGCCCCCAGCTGCAATGCTTAGCTGTAAGGTGTCTGTAATGAAATTTTATTGATAATCCTTGGTCCCATCTTTGGTTATCTCTTATGTTTATGATGTAAAGTGATGGTTTTACTTAGACCGTGCATTACCTTGTGTCGCAGGTGGAGACGCACGTTGATAAAGAGAGGGTCCGTTACTTCGAAGATGATGACCAGCAAAGTCTCCAAGATCTGGTCAAGAGAGAAAAGATGGGAACTGCCGAAGATCAGAACAAACTATACCTGAGAATGGCAAGCAAGGTAATGTAGAAGTATATATTCTACTGTATATAATAATAAGCAGTAGCACTTTACAAATCATAGGGGACATATACAAATAAAATAAGACCTTACACAGTACACACTGTATATACATGCTGTATATTAGAGTCTACCCAAAGTTTCCTGGGGGAGTGTATCCCAGATCCCCCCTTGTATAGGAAAGCAAGCAATGTTTTTACGACCCTTAAGATTCCGCTGTATGATTTTCAATTACCGGTGAAGTAACCCTTTTAAATTCAAGTAGTTGGGCCTGTTTTTTCTCGACCGGTCATTGTAAAAGAAATGCCTGTACAGGCAGTCCCCTACTTAAGGACACCCGACTTAGACGACCCCTAGTTACAGACGGACCCCTCTGCTCACTGTGACCTTTGGTGAAGCTCTCTGGATACTTTACTATAGTCCCAGACTGCAATGATCAGCTGTAAGGTGTCTGTAATGAAGCTTTATTGATAATGGTCCCATTACAGCAAAACATTTTGAAACTCCAATCATCACTGGGGCAAAAAAAAAAAAAAAATTGTAGAACTACAATAATAAGATATACAATTTTCGACTTGCATACAAATTCAACTTAAGAACAAACCTATGGACCCTATCTTCTACGTAACCCGGGGACTGCCTGTATTTTGTTTGAAAATCAGAATTTGTCTCAGACACCAGTTTTCGTTTTCCAAATAAAAATCGTGGCCAACAACGATGATTCCCATCCCCTTAGTAATATCTATGGTTTGCCTAGTGGACCATGCATGTGATTTCATTTGGGCTGAAGGAGATGAGCAGCTGCCGTACATCTGGTGCCAAGGAAATAATCGGACATGAAAACATAACCTGTGCAAGTGTCCTTTTCCCACAATGAACTGGAAAAGGCGGAAGCAGGACCTTGCTCAAAATCTGTATGGGAGGAGAGAGAGCAGAGCACTGCAGTTATTGCATGTTGTAGGCATTTCTAAAGCAATAGGCTCCCAGATGGTTTGGAACGTGTACGACCATCAGAGTTTCCCGGTCCCAGCCAAACGGCAGTGTAGGGCGGGGCAGTAGGTGCAAGGGCTCATGAGCCAATCGGTGGCTTCAGAGACACTGATTGGTCAGTAAGGGTTCCAGTGACCCTCTGCTTTTTCGGCCCGGTTGGCCATGTGAAAGAACAGATGATAGACCCCAAAAATCCTGGAAAACCTTGTTATTAAATTAGATGTCTATTATCATGTTCCTGAGATAACTGGCAAGCACAGCGACTCATTGCAAGGCCGGTGCCTGCTCCCCCTTTTCAGAAAGTTTCCGGTAGGTGAAAAACTGGTTCAATATATAATATTAGGTTGGAAAAGTTCCGCTCTGGCAGATGGTTTGACTTCTCCGCTCAGCTACGACATCCTCGATTTATTCCCATCTCTTTCCTTGGCACATTTTGATGTGAGCTCTTTTGATGGAGTCTAGGAAACATCAGAATTAGGTGAGCAGGACCTTGCACGCATTTTACGGTTAAGTTTTTTGTACCTCCCCTTGAACAATCGTCTGTAACCTACGTGCCGATCCTGATAGTTGTGTAATGTAGCCTTGTCGAGAGACGTAACAGGACGTTAGATGTGGTTCTGCCGAGTGCACGTCTCCTCCGGTAGCATCTGTGTGGTTGTTGCTTATGATCAGAGCAGAGTTTGGCTAATCTCTTCTGACTGATGCCAAATGCGTGAAATCATTACTAAGTACAGATGTCTGGCTTGTCATGCATTACCCCTCTGTCACTGGAACGTGTCACAAGGTCTGTGCATGGTTCTTACTACATTAAGTATCTTCTCCGGCAACACGTTCAGCCGTGACCTGACCCCAGATCTTCATATTGTCCACGTAGACCTTCGCCCCACGTCTGTCGTCTTGAGATGCAGATGACATGAAAACATTGTTAGCAATAGATTATTGTATAAATGACCAGAATAGGCAACCAAAACCAAACTGCGTGTGTGTAGCCATCCGTATTATTATTGTTGTGGTGGTGGTAATTGGACTGGATCAAGTTGTCGTGGCTTAGCAGCTGCTACCCTTGGCAATCAACTATTGGCGCCCACTCGATAACACTTCCGAATGCATGTAATGTACAGGGAGTCTGTCAAATATTGACCATGTTGGGCGTCAGGCCAAGCTCACCCAAGTGCGATTTATGTTTATACAGTGTCTTATAAAAGGAAGGCTCCGAGGGATCGAGAGGGTGGGTTGTTCATCCCTTAGTGTTCTTTCATAAGTTATGGGTGATGTTATATCTAGCAAGAATATATACTACCCAAAATGAACAAAGTAAAATACATGTATTGGAGAACAAAAAAAAGCAGTGGCAAGTCACAACATCACAAAACCATCACAAAACTCCATCTTGGTGTCATTACGCACAAGTAAAACATAAAGTAATAGGCACACAAAAAATGTTTTGTACCGATTTAAAGGACTATCTCCTTAAATTAGTGTGTAAACAAACCGCTCTGTGGCTCAATCAATGTGGTGCAAGCCCAACCCAAAAACTTACCATGAGGAATTAACCATTAGAACTAGATTTGATGGTAGATTCCTCGTACCTACCTCTGCCCTAGTCTGTATTTAACTAATCTTGGAACCTAATAACTTACAAATTATTATGACAAAGTATTTTTATAAGTTACCTGCAGAGGCTTCTGTGGTGTGCAGTAACTTTGTTGGCTCTTATGGAGCATCCCCAGCTCCTGGGTACTGGGTAGAGTGAAGAGATGCGCATGCGCCCTGCGTACCTGTGCAGAGCCTCGTGTCTTTAACCCCCGCAAATTATGCCACTGCCTCCATTGACTTAAATAGCCATGTGTGTATGTATGTATGTATAAGGCATAATAGATCTCCCCCAGATCTAACTTTGCATGAATCAATTTTAAAAGTGAATATAAGATTAGATCTATGCAGAGGGGAGGGGAAGGAGTGAGTTACTGTAATCGGAACAATGGGCTTCCATTAATTTGCCTCTTATTATCCTGCCCCTTTTTTTCTCCAAATCTGATGAACTCTCCACTGATCATGGATATCATGGATATGCTCACCGAAGTTTCAGATTTTATAGAAGTGTATGCTGAGAGGAGGGGGAGCAGTGAGACACAGTAGCTAGGTTTATCAGAGCAATGTAGTTCTTTCTTCAATAAATTGGCTTTGATCACCCCTCCCTTTCGTCTAAGTCTTCTTTTCACTCACAGCTGAACTCGGTCTCCAGTATTCAGAGGTTTCACTGAAGTGTCAGATTTCATAGAAGTCTATACAAAGGGGAGGGGGAGCAGGTAGTCAAAGCAGCTAGGTCTTCACATTTTAGCAATAGGTTACAGATAAAAAACACAGAGGAGAGCTCCTAGTGAATCACAAGTCGCATTATTTATGTAGATGGAACATGATATATTAAATTTTATTCTATTCTATCTAGAACGGTATTAACTCTAATGTATTGGACAACTGTAATAATTCTTCTATAAACAAAACTTGAAATTAGATGATATTGTGGTATATTTTCTATAGACCTTGTGTATATACAGCTGGGCGGTCAGGTAGACATATACATATATACACATCCATTTCTCTCCTCCATGTGGGTGTATAGACAATAGGAGCTCTGTGAATGCACTGTGAGAGAGGCTGGAGGGAGCCATGCATCTCATAGTTCATCTTTTCCCCCAGATATTGCTTTTAATGCTCCTTTTAATAAGATAATCAGTTTCCAGCGCCCACACCTTCATGTGAGCGCAGGCGCTGAGCACAAGGTCATCTGCAAATTGTGTGCATTACCATAGGCGGATGTCTCCCTGTTGCTGTTCAACTATCTCCATAAGCACACACAGTGTGCTTCCAGCCAAGCACACTGCTGCACATTTTACGCAGGTTGTGCTATGTATTGCAGCTTGGTATTGTCACTGGACCATGATGCAGTAGTGGGACTCATTGCATCTGTATTGCATAGCTACCCATTCAATTCAATGGTCGCCCTATTGCTGCAGGAAAATGGACCCATCCCCCTCACAGGATGGGGATGGTGTAGAAGACACAAAATATGTTGTACTCTGTTCATATATTGTCTGAATGTTCAGTCACCTCTATACGTTTTGGTTTGTTTTTCTGCAAAAGGATTTAAAATAGTGTTTATATGCACCACCCTGATGGAGGTCAAAATAAATCAAAACATAATTCACATTTTACAGGTACCTTGTTCCATGGCCAGATGCTTTATTAGTTCCCAGTCTTGTAAATGAAGTTACTGAATAGATCTGAAAGCCATGCTCTTCTGCCCGATTTAAGTACAGATGGACAGATAAGGCCATCTAGGGTTGTTGGGTTTCAGACTGGTGTTGGGCGACGTCTGGTGGAGCTGGTGGTGGGCGACGTCTGGTGGAGCTGGCGGTGGGCGACGTCTGGTGGAGCTGGCGGTGGGCGACGTCTGGTGGAGCTGGCGGTGGGCGACGTCTGGTGGAACCAAGTTGAATTTTTCAGGGTAACCAAGACCACTTTCACAAACTGTCAGAAGTGCATGGTTGTTTTTTCAGCAAATGGACAGGTTGGATTATACCTGCTATTACCTTTTCCAAGTGTATACATAAATGTTCTCTTGGGAAAGTTCATCTCTTTGAATAACCAGCTTCGTGCTTGTTGGTTGACCTTCTGCTCAGAAGCCGTGTTCTTCCAAACCTTCTGAGCAGTACCTTTGAATGGACTCCATAATCCAGTAAGCCTTGTTCTTGGATGAGGCTGTGGATAGCATTTGATATTTATAGGTCAGGTTTCAGATCTCCAGCTGGTGTTCACTTCCAATATTCATGGTGAAACCAGAGACCAGAGGGGAGAGGTAGATATGGCTGTAGGTTCCCAGAACCGTCTATGGAAGAATGTAAAGAATCTGGACAAGGCTAATTGTTACTAATGAAGATGAGCTATGGTATTATCATATGATACTTGGCTCAGGGAGATAATGTTAAGGCCTACTGAGACATATAGAGAAATCAATGGAGTCCTGTCGCCCCGATTCTGTCAGATGACATGATTTTGACCATGTTTTTAGGTGCAGTGAAGGACCGGTTCCAGGAGCAATAAATTGGACTAAGTGGTGTACTTTATTGTGTACCTTTTCTGGCTTATCTCCTAGTAAAAGCACTGCTGGAGTGAGGGGGACTGAACTGAACACCCCAGTAACAAATGAATGAGGGTCTTCACATTGTTCCATAGAGTAACTACAGCAGGACAATGACACATCACAGCGCCACAGTCTAACCTTTTTGATTGACTTTGACCAAATGATCTTACCAGGTCTTTAGAGTTTATCCTTCCTCCTCATATCAGGCTGTCATGTTGTCCGTGCAAATCCATCTCTTTGCCAGCTGACCGACCTCCTGGTCTTGGTGTGGTCTTGTGGTCCTGCGAAGAGTTCTGAATTGAAACATGGTGCATCTTGTCTGATATAAAGAAGCCTTTCCCTGACCTGGAGAGCATCACATAGGTCTAAGGAGTCTTGTAGAACTATTCGCACACACAGTGAGGTCTCCTTATCACCATGATCTATGGTCTTTTTGTATAATAATGTTATAGAAAAGCTGATGTCTTGCATTATTCATGTTAGGTTTTCAGTATATTTGAAAAATAAAAATAAGCCATATGTTTTATACAACCCATCAACTCTTTCTCCCGGAAGGTTGTAGTATTGGTCATGGTCAGCGGATTCTCTCCAGGGGACCCCTGTGTGTTTCAGTTCCGTTCTACTTCTTACATGGGAATGCCGCTGCTGTCAGGCATGATCTCTGTGGCCCACAGGCTTCTCTTACTTTTAGGTGTGGGGATTGTCCTGTCATGCCGTGAAGTCCAATCCATTGACATTTGCAACTGAGGGCCAAAGGCATTGTGAATTCATGGAAACATACTTGGATATCTAATGCACCTCTGTCTTTATGTGCACATTTTCTGTGTGTGTACAGATATAGATATAAAATAAACCAAGAAGCAAGTTGCAGGAGAAGCTAAGCCCAAGTTGTAAAACTCTTGAGAAGGTCCTATTTCTGCATGTGTGGGTATGAGGGTACATGGAAGACATCTGTTGCAAGATAATAAAATACTTTGACCCTTTAAATGGTTGGGACAAGCGAGAGACTTCATTTGCCTCCTGTATTTTTGTGGATCCCCAAATATCAGCAATTTTTTTTTGTCAACGTTCCTCTTAGATGTGTATGTCAAACTGGTTACCAAAGGGCTGCAAAAATGGACTTTAGATCACTTTTTGCAAACATCCGTGTACCCGAGGCCTTGGCTGTAGCATGATAGTATGATAAAAGACGAATGACAATGTAATGAGCTATTAGTAACTTACTGCATGATGTAGAATCATACAATACATGGTTCTCAGTGAGAAAGGGGATGAAGCTGCAGCTTTGTGAGACGTCATGCTACGAGAGAGGTAGAAAGAGCTGACCTCTGATGAGACCTCGTGGCGCTACAGGCAGTCCTCCGGTTACATACAAGATAGATTCTTTAGGTCTGTACTTGCCGTAAGTTGAATTTGTATGTAAGTCAGAACTAACAATTGGATATTTATAATTATGTGCTGTCTTGGGAACAAGGACTATAAATAAAATTTCATTACAGACACCTTAGTGCTGATCATTGGAGCCTGAGACGTATGGGGGACGTATATACCTCCCCGTTAGTTGTCTATGGTGCCCGGTACCGTGCTGTTGGCCGCAAAGAAGATCGAGCTTGCGCTGTCTTTTGGCCTCAAGCATGGCGTGCGCCACTATTCTCTATGGAGAGGAGAGAGGTGAGCTGCGTTCGCTTCTCCTCCTCTCCAGCGCGCTCGGCCGTAGCCGTGTGGGCACACGTCCGTGTGCATGCACCCTAAAGTAAAGCATCCAAAGAGCTTCGACAGAGGTCACAGTGGGCAGAGAGGTCCGTCTGTAACTAGGTGTGGGGTGTCCTTAAGTTGGGGAACTCCTATGCTAGCATTACAACACAGAAAATCCACCAAAAATTGCAAAAAATAAAAATTAAGTTGAAAATCCCAATATTTTTTGGGCTATTTTTATCCTGATGCTTTGATAAAAGCTTTTCTTAATGTCTGTTGTGTATCGATATTTTGTATAATAATGTTATAGAAAAGCTGATGTCTTGAATTACTCATTTTAGGTTTTCAGTATATTTGAAAAATAAAAATAAGCCATATGTTTTATACAACCCATCAACTCTTTCTCCCGGAAGGTTGTAGTATTGGTCATGGTCAGCGGATTCTCTCCAGGGGACCCCTGTGTGTTTCAGTTCCGTTCTACTTCTTACTTGGGAATGCCGCTGCTGTCAGGCATCTACAGGAAGATGTGGCCCACAGGCTTCTCTTACTTTTAGGTGTGGGGATTGTCCTGTCATGCCGTGAAGTCCAATCCATTGACGTTTGCAACTGAGGGCCAAAGGCATTGTGAATTCATGGAAACCTACTTGGATATATATTGCAGCTCTGTCTTTATGTGCACATTTTCTGTGTGTGTACAGATATAGATATAAAATAAACCAAGAAGCAAGTTGCAGGAGAAGCTAAGCCCAAGTTGTAAAACTCTGAGAAGGTCCTATTTCTGCATGTGTGGGTATGAGGGTACATGGAAGACATCTGTTGCAAGATAATAAAATACAGGCAGTCCCCGGGTTACATACAAGATAGGGTCTGGAGGTTTGTTCTTAAGTTGAATTTGTATGTAAGTCGAAACTGTATATTTTATAATGGAAGTTCTAGACAATTTTTTTTCTTTTGCCCCAGTGACAATTGGAGTTTCAAAATTTTTGGTGTAATTGGACCAAGAATTATCAATAAAGCTTCATTACAGACATCTTACAGCTGATCATTGCAGCCTGGGACTATAGTAAAGCATTCAGAGAGCTTCACCAGAGGTCACAGTGGGCAGAGGGGTCCGTCTGTAACTATGGGTTGTCTGTAAGTCGGGTGTCCTTAAGTAGGGGACCGCCTGTACTTTGACCCTTTAAATGGTTGGGACAACCTCGTGGCGCTACAGGCAGTCCTCGGGTTACGTACAAGATAGATTCTTTAGGTCTGTACTTGCCGTAAGTTGAATTTGTATGCAAGTCAGAACTAGTATTTTTTATAATTGTAGCTCCAGACAAAATTTTCTTTGTCCCTGTGACAATTGGATATTTATAATGTTGTGCTGTCTTGGGAACAAGGACTATCAATAAAACTTCATTACATACCCCTTAGTGCTGATCATTGCAGCCTGAGACGTATGAGGGATGTATATACCTCCCCGTTAGTTGTTTATGGCGCCCCGGTACCGTGCTGTTGGCCGCAAAGAAGATAGACCCTGCGCTGTCTTTTGGCCGCGAGCATGGAGTGCGGCAATATTCTCTATGGAGAGGAGAGGGGTGAGCAGCGTTCGCTTCTCCTCCTCTTTAGCGTGCCCTGCTGTAGTCGTGTGGGCACACGAGCATGCGCATGTGCATGCACCATAAAGTAAAGCATCCAAAAAGCTTCACCAGAGGTCACAGTGGGCAGAGAGGTCCGTCTGTAACTAGGGGTCGAGTGTCCTTAAGTTGGGGAACTCCTATACTAGCATTACAACTCAGAAAATCCACCAAAATTGTAAAAAATTAAAAATTAATATGAAAAATCCAATGTAATTTTTGGGCTATTTTTATCCTGATGCTTAGTTAAAATAAAGTTTTTCTTAATGTCTGTTGTTTATTAATATAAGTTGAAGATTAGCTTTATTTAGTTATTTTCAGCCCTTTTTTATGTTAGTTTTATCGGTTTTGTGGTTCTAAATATTTTCTTTACTCCACCCCCAGCTCAGAGAGAAGGTTGACCAGGATTATTATACTCTAGATGAAATGTTTGTCTCGAAAGCGGCAAATAAGGAGCGAGTTAATGAGGCGGAGGAGAGAGAGCGACAGCAGGCTATCGCAGAGCATCGGAGACTTGCTGCCAGGATGGAGAAATGTCCGTACTGCTTTGATAACGCCGAACTTCCCAAGCATCTTATCATTGCTATAGGAGTGAAGGTGAGAGACGACCATGGAATGATGTGGACTCTGTGGGGGAGATTCATCAGAAGTATATGAGAGAACAACTGTTCTAGTTGCTCATGGCAACAAATAAGAGCTCAGATTTAATTTCCCACAGCTGTTTATAAAATGAAAGCTGAGTTCTGATTGGTTTCCCATGGGCAACTAGAACAGTTTTACTACTGATTAATCTCCCCAATATGGGTGTGAAGCCTCTTGCAGCTTTGGCGTAAGTGGCCCAAAATAAAAATTCCTGTAAGGCTGTGTCCTCGTGATGGACCATACTAACTTATAATCTTTTGAGCATTCATTGTACATACTTCAATACGACTCTGCAACTTCACATGTCACTTCATGAATTGTTAGAAGTCGAAATCACCACTTAAAAATACTCGAAACATGTTTATCTGGAAAATATGGGGAAATGCTACTTGGGACATTGTATGAGAAGTGCAGAGAAACTTGGGATAGTTCCTATTCTGGTGTACTCAAGGCTAGGTTCATTTCCGATATGAGTTAAAATGGGTATTTTCCAAGGCCAGGTCAAAGTTATTTATCACCTTTCCCTAGGATGGACTATTAAGAGCAACACCATGACCCCAACCCTCTACAGTATATCTGTGATGGTGTAATTGTGAGGGTTTCAGGATCGGTCAATATTAGGTGTTCAGTAGTGGTGCGACACTTAAGTATAAGCCTGGAAAAAGAGTTTGTATGTTCTCTCCTTGTCTGCGTAGGTTTCCTCCGGATCCTCCGGTTTCCTCCCACACTCCAAAACATACTGGTAGGTTGATTAGATTGTGAGCCCCATTCGGGACATCGACCGATTTGGCAAACTCTGTGCAATCTGTGAGGGCGCGCTATATAAATTAAGAAAATATTAATATTATTAAATTACTAGCATTCTAGTTTTGACCTCTGCTTAGGTAGTAGTATGACATCCCATGTGTCAATGGTGTTCAGAGATGTCACTATCGAACTGCCCAAAAGTTATATGCATTAGATATTGCTACCGGTAGTATCGGAAGCGAGTTATGACCTTGTAATAAATTTATAACTCGCTAAGTGCTTGTCCCCAGATCATCCCAAAAATATACTTTTTTTTAATATTCCATCAAATTTGAGTGAGTGGGATTATAGGGATGATGGCTAGGGAGCGGCGCAAGGCTTCCCGCCAGCACGAGACAATAGACAGGAATGGATGAGTCAGAGAGAAGACGGCTTAATGTAATATATTCTTCTCAAGTATAAATATCAGCACACTTGGGTATTGTCTCAACACATTTTCTAAACAAGCCCCATTTCCCGGAGCTCACAACATGGATTTCTCTGTTTAGCATATGAAAACAATATTGTCTGCAGGCAGGGGGCCGGCGGGGAGGAGATGTGGAAAGTGTGTTCATTTTGGACTAGTGTTCGGGAGACTGACCTTTTACTGGCGAGGATTGTTGGTATAGAGCAGACCTTGTAAACTGATCACACACGGATCATATTAGAGAGCATCTGTCCGAGGCTGTAGTACACGTAGGGTGACATTTTACAGGAGGGCGGAGAGTGGAATTTGGTAGAACTATATCGAGTCTCGATCCCTCAACACTTTGACCTGACTTGACCAAGCATCACTTATCGACAGTAATTAAGTCGGTAAATCCAGTCCACTAAAGGTATCGAAAATTAACAAGTTCAGTTTTTCAGATGCAGTTTTTGAACACAAAAGCAGGTGTGGATCATAATGGGTGAGGACTTATCGTTAAGAAGTGCTGTTCCTCCTCTATTTTCACTCCATTCCTGGTTTGGGCATCAAAAACGGAATCTGAAAAACTGAACGTGTGAACGCACCCTAAGATGGTTGGACCCTCTGTGATTAGTAGTAAGGAGACCAATTCGTGAAAGCCCCTTTCCCCTGTAATAATAATGACAATAATAATTCTTTATTTATATAGCGCACACAGATTAGGCAGCGCTGCACAAAGCATGACAAATTGGTCCCTGTCCCCATGGGGCTCACAATCTAAACAACCTAACAGTATGTTTCGTAGTGTGGGAGGAAACCAGAGTACCCGGAGGAAACCCATGCAAACACAGAGAGAACATACAAACTCTTTGCAGATGTTGACCTGGGTGGGATTCGAACCCAGGACCCCAGCGCTGCAAGGCAGAAGTGCTACCCACTCAGCCACCGTGCGCCCCTGTGAGGTAATGTTATGGTGGATATTTGGTTGCAGAAAGTAATGACTTGACCCTCTGATTATTTCACTATTGATGACCAATCAAAGCTGAGCAGTTTGGACATGTGACACTTTTTCTTACCACAATGGAGAACTTCATAGTCTTTTAGAAAGTACCAAAAAGTGCCCAGCACCAGACACTTTTTGCAGGGATTGTCTGGTTAGAAGATTGTCAGACATTATTATTTTGTCGGTTGATGGTTTTAGCAAAAAATTTTTTATATCCGAACAATATCCTAAAATATGCTTGTACAGCTACATATATCTGAGGTGTAGAGGTTTGGTTGTTATGTAGAAGGCGTAGTGAGAGCAGAGTCTGATGGACATTTGCCCAGTACCAATCCTAAATAAGTGCTCCACAAATTCCTTCATTGTTGTTTATTGGACAATTTGGCACGCCTAATTTTTGGATTGGTGGGAATCCCAACAGCCTAGTTCTGATTAATGCAATATGCTTTAGTTTAATATGGTGGCAGTGCTCCCTTTTGACCTACCAAAGGCTTGCTTCCTGGTCTTAGGTTAGTAACATGAACACCTTTTGGGTCTAGTCATTCGGTTACGGGAAGTAAATGGGTCTTTTCTCCATGTCCCTTTAGGATTCAAGTCCATCATCAGAATTTTTTTCTCACGCATAATTGATGTGATTACAATTGTAGATCTGGTAGCAGGTGTTGCCCTGCCCCGAGGGCCTCACACGGCTGCTGCCTTGTCTACCCATAATGTAATTAATTTGCCACTTAGTGTCTGGTTAAATGTCACTTCTTCCCAGAATGTTAGTGTGGAAATCATAGAGACGTCCATGTTATGTCGGCGGTCACACGTCCGTGGTGTGTGTTGTATTGTAATTGCCGTTTTGACAGGTGCACCGGCAGCATTGGAGTCTTGCGTGACCTCTGCTCCGGATGCATCGAGCGTCTCCTCGTTCCTTATGAAGTAATTAATCTGCACATTGAAGCTCTTCAGATCGCCTGTTGAAGTATTTTTGCCAAATTCATAATCTGAGCCGCCAATTGATTAAAATATTTCAACTCGCAAGTCATTGTTTTACGAGTTGCCAAAGAACGAGGTAGAGATGTGTGAGAAAGCTGGTTTCTTTGCGATATGAGAATTAAAAAAAATAGAAATTAGAACTTAACTATTTAGAATTCTACAGATTATTCTTATCATTTTTTATATTTACACGTAGAGTACGGGCAATGAGTGGTTTGGCCAAACTGAGACCTTGGCCTGTGGTGTAGATATTTCCTGGATAGACCTCGGCTTGGTAGAACTCAACTCATCATCGTCCATCATCGTTCTCCGATGAGCCAGCTCTTTTATAAATTACCCCCTTGTGGTTATGCTGGAGCACATGCCCAACTACGAAATCCACTGTCCTATCCTGGAATGAATGCATCATGATGGTGCTGGACAGTAACGCAAAGCCTCATGAATCACTAGATTAATGAGTTGACTAAAGATGAAGAAAAGGCAACTACGACCACTAAGGTCGAATCGGTCCTAAAGTAGTGGTTTCAAACTTGTGGGGTTTCCTGCAGTTCCAAAACTATAACTCATGTGTGAGCAGATGTGGTTACTTCATGGCTTCCATCTCTGTCAGTAGTGAGAAACATCTGACCCACCCATTGCCTATTAAGGACCTATCCTAATAGTTTGGGGGAAAACATTGTTAAAACAACAATTTTGTCTGAAAATGACCTATTATTAAAATATGAATATATAAAAACATATTTGGCTGTTTTCACAATTCAATATGTACACTGGGTCCCTTATGACATTTTGTTGTAGGATCGGGCTGTTGGATTTATAACATAATCTCTGTTCTCTGTGAAGAATAGACATCCGAGAGGTTTGTCAGCATTTTCTTTTAACTTCCTCTCTCTTTACAGAACATACATGTGTATGCGGGATGTATGGGCAACTTTAGCTTAATTATGGTCTGACACTTCCTGTTCTGTAGAAATCACTTCTCATTAATATTATTCTCATTACAGGAAGGGTCTCAATGATGGGGAACTCCTCTATTGTATAGCTGGAGGCAAATAACACTAGACCAACTACTGATCAGAAGAAACCTTTACAGCTGTAGCTTAACAACAGGCTCACACTTCCTGTTCTGTAGAAATCACTTCTCAGTAATACCATTCTCATTACAGGAACAATCTCAATGATGGGCAACTCCTCTATTGTATAGCTGGAGGCAAATAACACTAGACCAATGACTGATCAGAAGTGATGGTCACAGCTTTAGCTTAACAATAGGCTCACACTTCCTGTTCTGTAGAAATCACTTCTCAGTAATACCATTATCATTAGAGGAAGGATCTCAATGATGGGTAACTCCTCTATTGTATAGCTGGAGGCAAATAACACTGACTAGACCAAGGACCGATCAGAAGTGATGGTCACAGCTGACACTTCCTGTTCTTTAGAAATTACTTCTCAGGAATAATACTATTATCATTACAGGAAGGATCTCAATAATGGGCAACTCCTCTATTGTATAGCTGGAGGCAAATAACACTAGACCAACGACTGATCAGAAGTGATGGTCACAATAGGCTCATACTTCCTGTTCTCTAGAAATTACTTTATAGTCATACCATTTTCATTACAGGAAGGATCTCAATGATGTCTAACTCCTCTATTATATAGCTGGAGGCAAATAACACTAGACCAAGGACGATCAGAAGTGATGGTCACAGCTGACACTTCCTGTTCTTTAGAAATCACTTCTCAGTAATAATACCATTATCATTACCATTATCATTACAGGAAATATCTCAATGATGGGCAACACCTCTATTATATAGCTGGAGAGAAAAAAACACAAGACCATGTACTGAATAGAAGTGACAGTGACAGCACTTCTTGTTCTGTAGAGATCACTTATCAGTCAGAATTCTGTTATCGCAGGCAGAATCGCTATGTCAGGTTACACCTCTATAGCTGGAGGTAAATAACACAGGAACAATTACTGAATAGAAGCCACTAGGGGTTTTGTAGTAACATAGTCCAATTCTTGTGAATGTTGACGCCTGACAATCGGAAACAGGGAGACAAAGTGAGGAACTTTTTTAAAAAAATGATCTTCCCTTGGACTCCCAAATGTTCGAGAAAAGAGAAGACGGATGTGTATCAGTTTCTGTTTTTAATCTGTAAGACAAAATATTAGTAATAAAGTCCCTTGAAAGCTGCGGATGTCTTTATCAGTCCAAACACATTTTGGAAATGATTCTCCTTTGATATGAGATAATAAGAAGCATTAGGAGCCATGACTACTTATTCCAAAATAATTTCCATAGAGAGAGAACCGAGAGCCGAGCAGAAAGACTCTCTAAGCCGATTACTCGGGGTTATTGTCAAGGTGGAGGAGACAAGAGGGGTCAGATCACAGATAATTTAGTGTATGAGGACAGGATCAGCGTGTCATCCAGAAGCCCGGTGCGGCATGATTGAGTTTATTAGGAGATGGAAAAAGGATGATGGACGGGAAGCCATCAGGTAAAAATTCAGATGTAATCGGTCAACAAATGGACCCCATTAAGTCCTATCCAAGGGAAATTAATTCTTACTAATACATTCCCCACAAGTCCATGTAGCGCCTTCTCGAAAAAAAACCTTAAAATGGCAACATCGATTGCTGCAAAGTTCGTCATCCGGAAGTCTCGTTTTACTGCTTTTTTTTTTTAACCAAAGGAATGAAAGATTTAGCAAGAGGCAAAAAAAAAATTCTAAGTATGACGCTACGTTCTCTCCATTCCAGCAGATTACAGCAAGATTACTCTGTAGCTCGGAGTCATGGGGTGAATCAGGTTAGCGGGAAATTGCTGGACAATAAAATTCAGCACCAGCAGCAGCGTAACCAGTATGGGGGCATTTGGGTATCGGCTTTGGCATCGGGATGATGAAAACTGACACAGTGTTCAAGGGCTTGTACATAAATGACTGTTGCTGCAGCAGCGTCGTGATAGATAGAATCTCAGCCCCGGAAAACGTCCCCTTTATAGAGTGAAGATAACAGTATATGTCAGGACCTGTCAGGGTTATTTGCTTATTATGTGTCACATAGGAGCCTTTGGTGAAACGAATCTAGCAAATCTTTGTGCTAAAAATATACCTCCGAGATGTCAGATTATTTGGGACTGGTTGCTTCGTTGTCTTTTAAAGAGTTAGTCTTGCTGAAAAATAAATGTTTGCAATTTATAGATTTTCGTTCCTAAATTTTTCTGTGTTTTAAAGGGGTTTGCCCATGAAAGAAAATTCCCAAATCGCCCAGTGATGTTTACATAATATGGATCATTTTTAGCCCCTTACTCTATTTTACTGTTTTATTGCAGTTTTAGCTCCTTTCACTTTTGGTGTAAAATTCCAGAGTGTGGGCGAGGACTCTCTCTAAGCAGACACGTGATGATCCCTCTGTGCGATTAGACACTATATGGGCACATTTACTTACCCATCCATGGAGTTCACAGGAAGTGCATTGTCTGACGATAATGCATTGTGCCGCGATTCACTAAGATCATGCGCCCGATATCCTGCAAGTGTCGCTTCCCCGCTCAGGTCCGACGGAGTTCACCTTCTTTTTCCTAGTCCCAGTGCATTGTCTTGCGACACAATTTGAAACTTAAATCCTACGCTCAGTCCAAATCAGTCGGATCGTCCGCCGCCCGATTTCTGTCTCAAGGAAGCCAGCGCAGCTGCAACACAATCCGATCGCGTGCAACACAATCCCAGTGCAGACACCTGTAAAAGCCGTGCAAATCCCGAAAAAGTCAGAAAGTCCGACGAAAGTGAGCAGCACGACTCTTGGTATATAAGCCCCTGTGTGCTGCCAATGTGCTTAGATTATCAGGGGACAAGGTTTATATACACTTTTATTTGGCTTCTGAACATTCACTAGTGTCTGATGCATAGAAAGAAAGATGAGATAGATCAGGGATGAGGGATGAGATCCATATAGCACACAATTACATTCTCAGCTCTGCTACATCTCAGCCACAACATACACTGTCAGATCTGCTGTGCTCCTCATCACATTCTGACAATAAACCTACCTAAGGCCATCATTGTACTTATTTCCTAGGCAAGTACCTATCACCAGATTCCTATTGGCCTGTTTACTTATATTAAGATCTTGGACAAAGTCTCTCTGCGTAGTACATCCTGACTATTCTGGGGACCTGAGAGGAAAAGCTTCTTCTGCAAGCTGAAAAGGACCTTCTTCACATTCCCTACCAGCTATTATGGATATTGTGCAGGAGATTGGCCATGAGTTTTCTGACCATTAACTGGAGTAAAGCTTCTTTCACACAAATGTGTGCTACACGCAGGCAGGGACCTTGGTGTGGCAAACGTTTGGCTAAATAGGTAGAGGAATTCTTGCTTCTCCCCCTCCCCTCTCCATAGGGACATCTGGTGAATGGCCATACTTACGGGAAAAGATAGACCAGCGATGGTACGGTAAGGGGACACGTATGCGCTCACTGTAGTACAGCCAGGTGCCATAGGTGTCCCCACAACTCTCGTGTGAAAGTGGCTAAGTCGGCGCTGTTTCCTTTTGACGGCTCTAACAATGGGACAGATTAGGTTCAGTTTAGGTACCGGCCGATTAAGGAATTTTCTTGTTTGTTTTTTTTGCCAACTTTTGTATACGTTACACAACTCCTCGGTTTGAATCCGGTGTTGTGTTTTATTCTATGGACCAAGGGGTTGTACCCTGTACGCTAATTTGCCAAGGGGCCCCACCAGGACTTGAGATGCTGCATAGGGGCAGGGTGGATACACAGTTTGGCTACTTTTTTACTTCCCAGCATTTCCATGTTGGAGCCTTCCACCAGCTAAAAAAGACATTCCTGGTGACAGGTGCACTTCAAATAAAGCACTAAAAAACTGGGGGTGTTTCCCCACAAAACAAGTTAGGCCCTATCCTGTGGAGAAGGCTTAACTTGCTGATCGGTGGGGTCTCAGTGAACAAGAACGAGAGGTCTGATGGGGTCCCAGGTACCTCCATTGTGACGAGGGGTCCAAGGGTGGTAGCTGGGATCCCATTGGACCTCTCGTTCTTGCAGATTGTGAGGGTCTCACTGATGAGACCCTCACAGATCACAAGTAAGGGCCTAACTTGTTTCATGGGAAAACCCCATTAAAGTCCTGAAGGCACAGGTTAAGGGCATTGGTTTATTATTTTTCTTAATTACTTTTTCACTTTTTTTTTATAGGTTTATTTGTGCCTTCCCAACCACCTTTCGCTCACAGAGGGACATTGCCTGATCGTTCCTATACAACACTTCACAGCGGCGACATTGCTGGATGAAGACATATGGAATGAGATTCAGGTGATCTACTATTGTTGTCTGTAGCTGGTTAGAAATATTAAAGGAGTACATGGTAGAAACTGGAAAAATGAAACAAGAATAGTCCTTTTGAAGTTCCAGGTCCAGTTGAGATGACTCAATTCCTCACAGGACCTCATTACTTTGGCTCCAGCAAAGACTAGATTGCCAGTATGGGAATGGTGTACAAATGGATCATTTATTTATTCTCCTACTGTGTCCTACCCGAAATGCTGTATTTTAGTTGGATTACCACTCTACTGCTTTATTGTAATATCTATTGTATATACTCCCCATGTACATGTACCTGCACTGGGACAAGCCCTTCACTTGGCATAATATCGTTCAGCTTCCTATATGAAGACCTCTGGTGTGTGTACACCACTTTCCTTTCCTGCGCCACCCAACCTGTCTGTATATCAGCTTCTACACTTTTTGTACCGTACATACCACTCATTTTTGTATTTTTTTTTGCTCCCAATCCCATGATGCCTCAAAACAGCATTACTTGACATTTAGAGACTGACCCATCTCAGCGAGAGGTGTACTGAGATTTTCACACCTGCCTATTTATAACTTTGTGTAGGGAACCTGTGTAATCATTATTAGCACCTATGCTTTTTAACCCACCACATCAATCTCATGATGCCTGAGTACAGCATCTCTGCCAGTGAGGGTGCAATGAGAATATTCTCTCCATTTACTGATTTATAACTACGTGATGGGAACCTGTATGGTTATTCTTAGTAGCTGTGCTGTTAGTTTCTCCTCCCCCATCAATCCCGTGATGCCTCAATTTAGCATTACTTGACCATTTCGAATTTGAACTATCTCTGCCATCATGGGGTGCACTGAGGTTATTATTTCTATATGCCTATTTATAACTTTGTGATAGGAATTAGTTTTTATTTTATTTGTAGCTGTGCTCATAGTTTCTGTCCCATGATACCTCAGCAAATTTAGAGACTGAACCATCTCTGCCAGTGAGGGGTGCACTGAGCATATTCTCTCCATTTAGCGATTTATAACTTGTCTAATTATTATAAGTAGCTCTGCTGGTAGTATCTTACCCCTACCCCTCCCCACACCATTTAATCCCATGATGCCTCAGCATAGCATCACTTGTGAGACTGAACATCTCTGCCAGTGAGGGTGCACTGAGCATATTCTCTCATTTAGCGATTTATAACTTGTCTAATTATTATAAGTAGCTCTGCTGGTAGTATCTTACCCCTACCCCTCCCCACACCATTTAATCCCATGATGCCTCAGCATAGCATCACTTGTACATTTAGACACTGAGCCTTCTCTGCCAGCGTGCAGAAACTTAAGTTTCAGCTGGTGTGCCCCTTTAAGATGCGAGAGAACTGGTATGGAGCGTCGCGGCTTGAATCCGCTTACCTCCTCGCTTCTGCTAATCACACACAGAGAACGCTCCCTGCATCACATATTAGGAGACCTGTGTGTCATCTAAACCACTCTACAAAATGAGAAAAGTTCAGTACAAGCTGACAAGGACATCACTTTTTTATGAATTCATAGCGACTTTTATGTTATCTGGGTTATTTTAGGAATATGTTAAATGTTTTTTTTTTTGCTGCAGCCAGAATGTTAATGACTTCTCCCCAGCATGCGGTGTGTGTGTTTTTTAAATTCTTTTTTTTACCTGTCAATTCTATTAGCTATTATTCTCTAGTGCAGTGATGGCACACCTTCTAGAGACCGAGTGCCCAAACAATAACCAAAATCCACTTATTTACCGTGAAGTGCCAACGTGGCATTTTAAGCAGTAACTTATTGCTGCCTGTTCTTCCACATCTTTCAATCGTATCAACCACCTGAGGCTACCAATACAGTTGAAAGAAGGAACGCAAATGCAGACTCTGGTTGTAACTTTTCTACAGGGTCTCTCTGTAGATAAAGAATGGTGGGTCCAGTAGGATGGCCTCCAAAGATAATGCAGTTCTGTCAACACCTTTTCGCTTTTCCCGCAGTTCCAAACAGACAATGAAATGTTGCTTTAAAACAGCGCTGAGAGCAGCATCTCTTAAGTTGCCTGGGACTGGAGGTGGATTAGGTCCTATTTGGTGAACTCTGCCTGGACCCATGGTCTGAGTGCCCAAAGAAATGGCTCTTGTGCCACCTCTGGCACCCGTGCCATAGATTCGCCATCACTGCTCTAGGATATACAGTTTCCTTCCGAACTGAAGGCAAAGGAGCGGAACGGTTGGCCCTTGTTTCTTCGGTGGCCCTCGCAGAAGGCACTCTTCACTTTCCGTTCTATTAGTTACATAATGGCGCCATTATTTATGGTGAACACTTATCTTTAGTAATGTCTTCTGTATTTCCTAATATTCTGGAAACTGTATAGTCCAGGTAAGGATGGACCTTGTGGGAACCTGGGGAGGTTAGTAACAAGTAAGCCTCCCCTACCTCCATGCTTCCCCTTATCATACCAACTAAGCATCCCCAAGTTCTGAATAGCTAGATGGTAATAGGTTGCTCCCATAGACAGCTGATGGACACTTATCAACAAGACTCAATTATGATGATACTGTAGTACTATTATTTTTTGGGAATAAAAAATACTCCCAATATGGTATTTTATACGCCGGTCTTCTTTCTCATCATGCCTTGCCCCGTTCTTAGTATTTGCTTTCCTACGAACCATCGTGATCTCCATATTGTTCCATGTGTTCATCAGCATCTGTCCACGGCTTCTACTCCATACCTGTCCCCTGGATATTTTGGCTTTTCTGCCGGACTCCACTCAGACTAATTTGACCCCTCTGTTCTAGATGTTCCGTAAAACACTGGTCAAGATGTTTGCCGATCAAGGACAGGACTGCGTCTTTTTGGAAACCAACATAAACTTGAAGAAGCGTTTCCACCTGGTCTATGAATGTATTCCCCTGCCGAAGGAAGTGGGGGATATGGCGCCCATTTATTTCAAGGTTTGAGTATTTCCGCTATTGGTGGGATGGATCTGAGCATTAGGGTGTTAAATGAAATTCTGAGGTCATTGTAGGTATAGGGTTTTGTCACTTTTTTTTTTTTTGTAAGTGCAAATTGATGGAGTTTTCCCTCAACGTACACATTTATCACCTGTTCACGAGATGTATGATGGTTGGGGGTCTATCAGTGGGGTACACGATGGTGACCAAGCCCCACAGACTGCTCTTTCTTCAAAATTCTCCTGAACTGAAGACTTTGGACTCAAGGTTCAAGTAATTGGTGGTGGCTCAAGTGTTCAATCAGGAACTGATCAATCCTATGGGGTATAGATATTCAATTTTTTTTTAAAAGGGGTTGTACCAAGCTGGTAAATTATTGGCTATACAGAGGATAGGGGATGACAAGGTGATTGTGAGGGTTTTACTGCTAGGACCTCCACCCATTGCCGGATTGTGACCTCCCCCGGCAATCCTGAGACCAGGGGACCTGTTTTCACTAATGGGTGGAGAGTGAGGACACGTGTAATCTGCTGCTCTACCCAGTAAAGAAGTGTCAGACATTCCAGAGCACAGCGATCAGGTATCTCCTGCACCCACTTAGACAGTGAACTGATAGCCAAGCTTCCATTAGCAAGATCAGGAACTCCCAGCAATCCAGAGACCGGGGGTCCAGTTTTCACTAATGGGTGGAGCGGCAGGTAGCGCTTCCGACTTGCTATTCCATTCAATATCATGGGAGTGTTAGAAATTGCTGAGCATGGCGCTCAGCTATCTCTGGTACTCAGACCATGAATGGATAACAAAGCATTGTGCGACACTCCCATTAGTGAGAACAAGATCTGGTTCTCGGATTGCTTGGGGTCCACTTCCTGTGACCAGCAGTTGGACCCTCACCAATCAGGGGAGAACTTGAGTACTTGGTAAAGCCCCTTTAAATTAAATTTAGTTTTTGGTTCTTATATATATTATTTTTTTTGCAACCACAAATAATAAACTCTTCTATTTTTATTTCATCCTAGTTTTCTTTATTACTTTGTCACATTTCAAAGGCTCCACGTTGGTTTTTTAATTTTATTTTTTTGCTAGCAAAAATAATTGAAAATATTTTGTTCCATTTCTGACTAATGCAACTTCCCGCATTCAGCCTAAAAAGTTCAAGTTTCCCCCGTACAGAATTTCTGCAGTAAATTGAAGTCTAGTAACAAGCAGAGTAAAGATCACATCTTTTCAAGCAGACAACAGCATCGGTGTACGGAAGGATTTCCTACACACTAGTAAAAAACTCATTATCCCGGATTTAGGGGAGGTTATTGCAGACATAAATCACACCTCAATGTATTCAGCAGCAAAGGTGAAGTACGTTGCAAATAGAACTCGGAATAAGCAATTGTCACCGTGCGTCCGGGAACACAGTCTCTGAAATGACACCAAGTCCGGGCGAGATTTCATTAGGCAAAAAGCAGCCGGCATAACATTTTTACTCCTGACACTTGCTGCCCTGCGTGCCTGCTCTATCGCTGCCATGCGGGTTATTTTATAGACTACATATGAGATGTGTTTCGTCCTGCCTGGTGTTATCCGTAATAGCCAGCATATGGATAAGGCACTTCATAGGGGACTATAAGGATTGGCGATAAATATGATGGAAAAATTATGGCTCAATAGATAACAGTAGCACCAAAGTCCATAGGAGAGTGAGTTAAGTGAGGTTTGTGAAGTTTTAAGGTCTCATCTATCTAGGAGGGTTGGAAGCGTAATGTGCTATGCTATTAATATGGTATTCCAGTCAGCACAAGGTGCTAGTTTCGCACATCAAACTCGCTCGTGGGCATTAAGCCTAAGGTACCTGATTTTACACCAAATCCTGGGAAAGTTTACTGACTCAAGTATAAGCCTTAGGTGGGGAAATGTAGCAACTACACTTTAATAAAATGTCCAGGAGCCTTCCCTCATCAATGAAATGTCCTGTAGCAGCAGCCTCCCCTCATTAATGAAATGTGTTGCAGCTTCCCCTCATTAATGAAAAGTCCAGAAGTAGCAGCAGCCTCGCCTCATTAATGAAATGTGCAGCAGCTGCCTCCCCTCATTATTGAAATGTGCAGCAGCTGCCTCCCCTCATTATTGAAATGTCCAGCAACAGCCACCTCCCCTCATTATTGAAATGTCCAGCAACAGCCACCTCACCTCATTATTGAAATGTCCAGCAACAGCCACCTCCCCTCATTATTGAAATGTCCATCAGCAGTCGCCTCCCCTCATTATTGAAATGTCCATCAGCAGTCGCCTCCCCTCATTATTGAAATGTCCATCAGCAGCCGCCTCCCCTCATTAATGAAATGTCCAGCAGCAGCCCCCCTCACTAATGAACTGGCCAGAAACGGCAACAGCCTCCTTTCATTAATGAAATGTGCAGAAGCAACAGCAGCCTCCCCTCATTAATGAAATGTCCAACAGCAGCAACCTCCCCTCATTAATGAAATGTCCAGCAGCAGCCTCCCCTCACTAATGAAATGTCCAGCAGCAGCAGCCTTCCCTCACTAATGAAATGTCCAGCAGCAGCAGCCTTCCCTCACTAATGAAATGTCCAACAGCAGCAGCCTCCCCTCACTAATGAAATGTCCAGCAGCAGCAGCCTCCCCTCACTAATGAAATGTCCAGCAGCCGCAGCCTCTCCTCACTAATGAAATGTCCAACAGCAGCAGCCTCCCCTCACTAATGAAATGTCCAGCAGCAGCAGCCTCCCCTCATTAATGAAATGTCCAGCAGCAGCAGCCTCCCCTCATTAATGAAATGTCCAGCAGCAGCAGCCTCCCCTCACTAATGAAATGTCCAACAGCAGCAGCCTCCCCTCATTAATGAAATGTCCAACAGCAGCAGCCTCCCCTCATTAATGAAATGTCCAACAGCAGCAGCCCCCCCTCATTAATGAAATGTCCAACAGCAGCAGCCTCCCCTCCTTAATGAAATGTCCAGCAGCAGCAGCCTCCCCTCCTTAATGAAATGTCCAGCAGCAGCAGCCTCCCCTCATTAATGAAATGTCCAGGCAGCAGCAGCCTCCCCTCACTAATGAAATGTCCAACAGCAGCAGCCTCCCTCACTAATGAAAATGTCCAGCAGCAGCAGCCTCCCCTCACTAATGAAAGTCAACAGCAGCAGCCTCCCCTCACTAATGAAATGTCCAACAGCAGCAGCCTCCCCTCACTAATGAAATGTCCAACAGCAGCAGCCTCTCCTCACTAATGAAATGTGCAGCAGCCTGCATTGGACAAGAAACAGAAGGCATACGGATGTCTATGAAGGTCTGTGGTCTGCTTGTGAGAAAAAAAATATGCCTGCACATATGTCACGGATGTCTACACACCTATGAAAAATAGTCCCATAGGAATTAATGGTTCAGGATAAAAAACGGATAGTATACAGGCCTAAAAAAATGTCCGTCTGAATGAGTCTTTGCAATGCAGAATCCTTACAGGGAAACAATGGAGCACAAAGAATTTATATTTTTCATACTCAGGTCACATCTTTTGCACTGTGCTTTTTATTTTTGTTTGAAGTCTGCATATGGATGACTGAGGTTTCTGTTTTTGGTACAGAAAGCAATTATGGAATCTGATGAGGAGTGGTCCATGAATAAGAAGCTGATAGACCTCTCCACAAAGGACGTCCGCCGATCTGTAAGTACTGTAGTTTTCTGGTTTTATTACTTTTCTCTCCCGTTGACGATGCTACGGGCAGAACTTCTGACTTACAATCGATCCCTTATATTCTGTTCCATAGGAATGTCGAATTAATTTTTTTTGTAGGCTTTTTTTCTATTTTAGTAAAAGAAGTAGGGAAATGTTTTGAGATATTGATTTTTCTTTTGTTCACACTGGTTTCAGACATTTATTTGAATTGTTTAGAGAGAGTTGTTGTTTTTTTTTTTTTTTAATAAAATAACCCAAATCCTGCAATACACTTTGTTACTACTTTATTATTTATGTTTATGGATGAATTTTAGAGGTTAAGAATACTTTTGCAGCCCCCTGTATATATAATATTAGTGTCAAACATTTTGGATGTTTTTTGGACCCTGTTTTTTTTTTTTAAATTACCTTCACCTTGCCAATAAATAGTACAACCCCCCCTAGTTGTAGGGCCACACATCAATTACAAGGGCTGAAACATTGATGGTTACACCCAAGCAGCTTTAGAAGGTTGGTAGAATTTGGCCCAAATACACACCCCCTAGGATTAGATTTGAATGTATTGTTGAATCTTTATATATACAACCTCAAAAGGGAAGTTAATTCCTTAAAGGGGTTGGTCAGGCGTTACAAAAAATGTATAGCAGGCCCGGAGTTGCCATAAAAGCAATGAAAAGGGAACCTGTCCTCCGGTTTAACCTAATGGCAGGCTAATGCCCGTTAAACCTAATGGCAGGTTCTCAGAGAATTCTTCTTACTTTTTAAGTTTTTATTATATAAATGCATAGCTTATATCTTTATTAAATTAATTTATAAAAGTAACCTGCAATTTGCCAGCAGACTCTGCTCCCTCATTTCCTATCCCTCAGGAATGTTTTCTCTTCAGCCAAGTCACTGTGTGACTCTGCCAGCGTCTCTCTGCACTCTCATTTCTAAGGGAGGGCAGAATGAGGGAGCTGAGAGAGACGTTGGCTGAGTCACATAGGGACATGGGTTAACAGAAACATTCCTGAGGGAGGGGGGATGAGGGAGCTGAGAGATGTTGGCTCAGTGAGGATCTCAGGCGCACGATCTTGATGAATGGCGGCAGACTTTATCCTCATCGGACAATGCACCTCGGCGATCAAGCAGGGCCCGGGTAAGTAAATGTGCCCCAATGTGCCGGATTAGGCCCATATTCGTTTGATGTGCTTGGTTTCCTTGAATTTACACAGGCTGACTTTAATATAATTTTAGTAAATCTGCTCCATTATCTGTCACTTACCTTTGTAAAATGATTCACTTGGTACATTTGCAGCAAAACCTGATTTTATTAAAATAGAAACACAAACAAATTATTTGTAGATGCTCGAATGATAACACAACCTCGAAGTACTGTACATTGCAAACCTCTGATACCTGCTGGATGTGACCTTATGGCAGGGAGTCTGGGTCCATTATCCTGCATATCGATGATACAGGTTTAAACAATTCAATCGACAGATCTAGTATCCAGGATTTGGATGCCCGGCTGCAACCAATATTTGAGTGTCCTGCAGCTCAAGTTACAGTGGGACACTACAGTATAAATAAGTAGTAAAAATTAAAGGTCCAACCAGCTCACACTTGAGCTTGGTACATGATTTCTGGATATCCTCAATTTCGAAATTCAGAAACATGAATTTGGCCTTATTTACTTATGGACCAGACAAAGTTCCACGCTGTTTGGTCCAACTAGAGGACCAACCAATTGTTGGCCTGACTGTAATGTTATCAGTTTTAGGTACATGGGCATCAGGTGTCACTTTCCAAGACTCATCATTTGCCCCGTCCTTTATTAAAGTAATAAAAGTTACAGCAATAAAAAAAAGATAAATAAACAGTTTAAATAGAATAAAATTATTAAATCAAAAAAGATAACTAAAGAAAAAACAAATAAATATATACATAAATGCATGCAATGTACCTCTGCAGACCTGTCTGTTTTAGTAAACTAGTGCTGTTCCCAAAAATACTAATTTGAGGAGCATTGCACTTCTCACAGTTTACGTACCAAATAGTAGCGCTGCCATCCAAGTGGTGCTGGCTAGACTGGGCTGTGTAGTCTGGTTTTCTCCCTTCAACCTTCATATGGAGATCTTCACCAAAGAGGATCCCCAAACTCACAGGCCCCAGAATTGCCTTGGATTGGCAGCAGTAGCACCATGAGTGGTTAGTGTGGTCGAGTCCAGTTTGTAAAGTGTGTGTACCAATTAATTTCTAGGATGAGCAGCACAAGAATATTACAGAAGGGTTTACTAAAACAGACTAGTCAGGAGAGCATGGGACTTTTGTGTCGTATTGGTGGTGGAGAACATAAACCGTAAATAATTCCACGTATCTTTCTACGGTTTTCACAAAACCTCCAAAGTCATTTCTTCTTCTTCTTCTTCTTGTATTTTTTGAGGCTCTTGCTCTGTCTGCAGAAAGTAACACATAATATTACAGTATGTCTTATTCCAACCATGAAGAAATAAATAACATAGGCTGGCTCAGAAAAAGAAGCGGGGACAACATGGGAGTCAGTGGGGCTCATTTACTAAGGGCTCTGCGGCTGCACTTTCGTCGGGTTTCCCAAATTTTTCCATTTTGGGCCAAATTCCGCTGGGATTTTGGCGCACGCAATCGTATTTTGGCGCAATCGCACCGGCTTTCACACGACAGAAATTGGGGGGCGTGGACTTCGGGCAATCCAACAGATTCGGAAAAAACGCGGAATTTAAAAAACGAAATGTGACGCAAGATCAAGCACTTACATGCACCTAGAAGAAGCAGGTGAACTCCAGCGGACCTCGGTGCAGCAGCGACACCTGCTGGATATCGGGCGCACGGACCTTAGTGAATACCGGCAGAACCCGAATCCACGTCGGACAATGTGATCGCGTCAGGACCGGGTAATTAAATGAGCCCCAATATGGTAGAAGGAGTATAAAGAAGCTTAGAGATGCAGCCGGAGAGACTGAGTAATCAATCCTCTAGATGACCTCGAAATGGATAACAAGGTCTTCATTAGAGCAGTACTTCCCAAATTAAACATTAAACATAATATTATACTGGTGGTTAAAAAATAGTAGCTAGAAATTCAGAAAGTGTTGGCAAAATTGGTAGAATGTGTCTCAAAGGCCAAAGAGTAGACTGTAATCACAAATCTGATAAGCGCTAGCCAAAAAGTTGATCAAAATTTTGACCAATGGTAGAAGGCAATTAATCTAAATCAATATTGATGGTAATCGAACCGTAGCTTGAAATTGAAACCAGTGATACCTGAGTTGTAAATAGCTGTATACAGCAATGGTGATTGTGATTGGCACCCAAATAGAAAGCAACATAAACCTGTTTTGGCCAAATGGCATATTATTGTCCAGACTGATGGTGACCAAGAAATATATTGGGGCACATTTACTAAGTTTATTGCAAACTGCACTAAATGCGGTTTGCCTGTGTATAATGCCCGGTGCGCCACATTCACGATGTCTGGCGTCTGTTCTTCATGAATCTGGTGCCCTCTTCACTGCTCCGACAGAGAGCACCACTGTGTTTCTGGTCTACCTTCAACATGGGGCGTGCAACACACTTCTGCCAGACTTTGCTTGATAACTCTGTTGCACGGTCCGACTGAGCACCGGAAAGCCCCCTCATTTGTGTTGCATGATAAATAGTGCACGTAGACACAGTTGTGGTGCAGACACATCTGTAACTTTTAGTTCCTGCATTTGCATCACAATGATACTTTTTTGTGCAAAAACAAAGCCCTGAACGTTCTGTCACATTTATTGAATATTGTTCCATTATTTGTCTCAAATGAGAACTACTTGGTAGGGTAAAAATTAGAGACAAATTTGGCGCAAAATTAGGCGCTAATGGATCGGACATGCGACAATTCCAAAACGTATTTACTAAGGCAGAACTAGATCATTCATAGATCACAAGCCAAAAAAAAAAGAACAAACCAGGCACAAAAATAGGCGAACCTGAGACCCCACTATGATTAATGTCCCCCAATAGGTCATGATTTACACTAGTGTTACGACCTGCAGATTTTTAATGAGATATCACTGGGATGTTCCTCTGTTGGTTTGAACTTAAAAATGAAAACATTTACTCCTTGTTTCCATAATACATGGACCTAAATCTAAACTACCTGATCTAGTTTTTCTAACTCCCTAAAGTGTAATGTATTACATTGTAGAGCAAAGAGCGGGGCTAAGCCATGTATGAACACAAGTGTGAAAGCATTGTGGCTTTTCCCTTCCACTAGATGTGATTGTCTTTGGTACTTCAGGAGATAACTTAATATTCGGTAGTCAAAACTTACTTCTTCATCTTCCTTGCCAGCAGGAACATCACATGGTAAAGTGTCAGAAGAAACCCTCTCATAGTGACACGATGGGAATTCCTAGTACACATTGAAAGCCAAACATTACATTTTACCATCAACAATGACAAATCTGCATAATTAAGGCTTAATCATAAAATATTCCTTACTAAAATCTGGTCGGAGGGACCAGGATGAGTTGTCCGGAATAGACACTGTCGAGTTTCTAAGATGAATACATAAAAACAACGTCATCTCAGTTACGTAGAGCCACCAAACCATCTCTTTGTAATTGGTGTCATTGTTGTGTAAATTTGGCCCCAGAGCCCACATACACTGCTAGCGAAAGAGCCACCCCCTCAACACTCCCAGCCATACAGCTGGGTACACCGAATTCTGTACAGTACTGCTTACCATCGATCATCTCAAGTGAAGTCGGAGTGGGCTCTGTGAAGAAAAGACTGAATATTATGAACAGAATAAGGCTTAATTGATTCCTGTAGTTACAGAGTTAACGTATGGAAGGATTAAACAATGTATATAACTCCAGAGTTTTGGGTCCCAAAAAAGTTCAAAAGTATAATAGAAGATTAAAAACATCAAAAAGCATCACATGTGGAATGGCAGCCTCCCTACCTACAAGGTTTTGAGAACAGCATCATTAGTCATGGCTCAAAACGGAGAGTCCCAGTATGCTGACCCACACAAGCCCTTCTTATATTACCAACAACAGTGCCCCATATGCTGCCAGTCAAAAGGTAAACACATGCTGCCAGTCATAGAGCCCAAATACACTGGCAACCATAGAGCCCCCAAACACTGCCAGCCATAGAGCCCCCAAACACTGCCAGCCATAGAGCCCCCAAACACTGCCAGCCATAGAGCCCCCAAACACTGCCAGCCATAGAGCCCCCAAACACTGCCAGACATAGAGCCCCCAAACACTGCCAGACATAGAGCCCCCACACGCTGGCACACAAAAAAGCCCCACACATTTCCATTTGCATTGTGAATCAAACATACCTTGAGAATGCTGTAGCTACACTGAGACAGAAACATATCTTGTTTAATCCCTAAACTGAGTGGTTTTGCTGAAAAAACAATTATAAAATTCAGGACTTGGAAAGCTGGATGCATAAACACATTACACACGGAGCTTCCTGAACTGTCCAGACAGGACTAATCAACCTGAGCTGGATGACTCATATACAGCAGCTGAAGGATGGTGCAGCAATTGATTACTTCTGCCTGTCAGGGACAACACAGTAATGACATATTGGGGCTCATTTACTTACCCGGTCCATTCGCGTTCCAGCGGCGGCTTCTCCGACGAGCATTCGGGTCTTCCGGCGATTCACTAAGGTCCTGCGCCCGATGTCCACCAGGTGTCCTGCCGGAGTTCACCGATCTCTTCCTGGTGCATGTGATTATGGCTCGTGCAACCTTTTTTTTAAAAAAAAATACGGCGGTTTTTCCGAATCCGTCGGGTTTTCCGACGGCCACACCCCCGATTTCCGTCACATGCAACCCGGCGCAATTGCGCCGAAATCCGATCGTGTGCGCCAAAATTACGGCGGAATTTGCCGTAAAACGCAAAAAAAGCAGTAAACCCGACCAAAAAACCCGAATCGGCCCCTTAATAAATGTGCCCCATTGTCAGCTTATGCAGGACAGGAAAACTCTGGAGCAGTGCATAATTAGGGTAAGAGGAGCAGTGCCGAGCCCCAGCACAGGAGCAACAGAACCATATTATCATAATTTTATAAAAGTTTTTTCAGCAAAACCTCTCAGTTCAGGGATTAAACAAGATATGTTTCTGCATCAAGGTATGTTTCACCATTCTCAAGGTATGTTTGGTTTACAATGCACAAAAGCAAATGGTAGATTTCCTTAAAGTGAAGTCATTGTGGGCTCCTCAACAAAACAGAAAAACATTATTGATGAGCAGTATACGTTTTTTTTCCCCCATTTTTTGTTGGTGAACACCAGTATGATTGCCTTTTAGTGCACAGATATGGTATCTTTGTAGATGCCCTCTATGACAATTTTTACTAAAGCAATTGATTTTGCCCTTGATTATTGTGCCCTAGGCAGCTGCCTGCTCCTTGCCATGGGTCTGTCGTAGACCTATGCATCTAGATTCATGGTTCAAGTGAAGAGCTGCAGTGACTATTGACCTACCTTGTCCACTTGCGTTTGATGACCTCCTACAACAATTCCCCAGAATCTCTCCAGGTATATGTATGATGGTTTGGAGTTTATCATTTACCTCTACCGGAAAGAGCAAAATTATTAAAAAAACATATCAAATAGGATGAAGCAAAAGTAGGTCATATGACAGAAGTAGTTGATTGAACCTTAACATCTAGACATTGTATTATACAAAATGTTCGCAAAATTTCAGAAATTGTAATGCTGCCCTGCCTTCAGGATAGGTCTCCAATATCTGATTGTTGGGGAGACAACAACAATGAAAACAATGGGGTAAACTTACTTACCCGATCCTGAAGTGATCCCCGATCTGGACGGTCCGATGAAGATGAAGTCCGGCGCGATTCACGTAGCTCGTGGGCCCGATTTCCTGCATCCGTCGCTTCCCGTCGAGGTCCTCCGGAGTCCCCCCCCCAATTTGTGTTGTGTGAAAGCCGGGGCCAATGTGCCAAAATCCGATCGCGGGCACCAAAATCCCCTGTTAAAGGCGTTGCAACTCGGAAATCGTCAGAAAACGTAAATGCGGACCACGGACCCTTAGTAATTGAGCCCCAATGGGGCAGATTTACTTACCCGGCCCATTCTCGATCCAGCGGCGCTTTCTCTGCGCTGGATTCGGGTCTTCCGGCAATTCACTAAGGTAGTTCCTCCGCCATCCACCAGGTGTCATCCGCAGAGGCCCGCTGGAATGCCCTGAAATTCACCGGCCTATTCCTAGTGAAGGTAAGTGCAAGTTTCGCTACACATTTTTTTTTTTCTAAATGCTGCGTTTTTTCCGAATCCATCGGGTTTTCGTTCGGCCACGCCCCCCGATTTCCTTCACGTGCATGCCGGCGGCGATGCGCCAAAATCTGGGGGCAATTTAGGAAAATCGGTGCAAATCGGAAATATTCGGGTAACACGTCGGGAAAACGTGAATCGGGCCCTTAGTAAAGGACCCCTAATGTCTCTTACTCCTCCACTTATTACACAGTGGATGGAGCCTGAAGATATCCCTTCCACTAAGTAGAGCCTGAGTTACCATTGTCACACATATATATAGGAGCCATGTGTTGACCCCTCCAACTGATCTGATATTGATGACCTACCCTATGGATAGACCATCAACAAAGTTTGGATGGAAAACCCTTTTATCATTGTTTCTCATTCTACTCATTAACGTGGTCTTAGCTATAGATCCTAGTGAGTTTAGTAGTTGTCTGTATTACCCCCATTCCCCAGTTACCCTTCTAATTGTGCCCTTGGCATTTGCCTACTGTGTCCACTGCATCTATAGTCCCAGGTCCATAGTCAGGACTGATTCTTCTGTAACCACAATCCCCCACCTCTCATATATTATCTAGTTATTGACATACCTTGTTTACCGTGTGCATTTGATGATCTCTTATAACATATACAACCCATCCCCAAAGCCAACGCCAAAGCCAACGCCAAAACGGTCAAAATAGGGATTAGGGGAACATTGTCACTTGTTTTGTTCTCGTCTTCTGTAATAAGAAAAATAAGCGATCGGAAATCATGTCACACCATGTATGGGAGTAATATGACTAGAAGAAAAATGGAAATCTTATGTGCTTTTATTAGGTCATTTAGGGGACAAAAGTTTTAATGCCATAATTCCTGTAATGGATATAAGAAACGTATAGAAATTCCCAAGCAGATCACTATATAGAAGTGTTACATTGATAATTAAAGGTTTGTAACTAATCTGACATTCACAGATACATTTCTTTAAAACATTACCTGTATGAATATAATTTTTCATAAATGTAGTTATATGTGTAAGTCCCACAAGACAGGTCATCACTACATTCAGTGTACATCTCCTTTAAGGATGCGATTTCTTCATGGGGGGTTCATGTACTTCATACTATAACTCTCAAATAATTATCCTTTGCAGACATCTACTGCCTATAAGCAGTGATTACATTTATATTACATTATGCTCAACCACTAAGAAGTTGTTCTTACTCTGTCTAGACAGTTCTGGAATTTTCGGAGCCTTCGAACCAATCACAGCCTTGCCTACTTCATAAAAGTTACAATAACATTAAAGGGGTTTTCCACTTTCAGCATTGATAGGGTTTGTGTTGGAAAGCTCAGAAAATTCCAGAACTTCATCCAGATTTCTGCCCATGCAGCAGAGCCAACCTGGCTACTATTTCCAGGCTTCTGACCACTGGAACAAGGCTGAGGTACTACTTTGATCCACAACTGAACCATTGCCACAGCCAACAATCCACCACCGTGTGCCTACAGCCTATTACCTGCTGATACAGAAACTGTAAGTTATTTCAAGACTCCCATTTCAAAATGTGATCCCTGGCAAGCCATGGGCCTCCCCTGCACCATTTGCCCTGGAATCCAGTACCACACACACACATGAAAAAGTTCATGTTTCCATCACTCACTCTTCTTATATCTCCCTGCTGGCCCTGACGGGAGTGGACGATCACTGTTCCTGTGGCCAAGCCATTGTGACACCATTCTGGTGCTAGGACACACTTCAGCCAGCCACTTCAGTCCCTGGAAGTCCAGTTACCCCCACACTGTGGTCAGGCCTCGATGGGGGTATCTTTGCATATGGTCCCGTAGAAATGGAGCACATCTGTCCTTGGATACAACCAATGCTGTTCGAGTAATTACATATGTGACCACCGCTGCCAGAGTATGGGGATGGTTGTATCCAAGGACAACTTTCTAATTTCTAAGGGACAACATGGGCTGCCAGCCTCTAACCCCCCCACCCTGGCTATAGAGCTAATGCATAGTACCAAGGCATTGCCAGCCATCAAATCCTTTACTGTCCTTCTTACCAGTGTTCAGTGCAGGTGAAATGGGAACAGACTATGTAACTAAGAACAGAAAAACATTATTAATCAACATTATGAACTTTAGTGTACCTAGTTTTCAGGTTGTATACAACCCAGGAAATGTGAATTGATGCTCCCCCTCAGACACTAGGCAGCTCTTTTCAGGTCACTTCCACACAATTTTGAATGTGATTTGTAAAATGTAAACATTTCATATAAAAGAGGAAAACTTACAAAATAAATTTCATACCGTACCTGAGGGGGGTAGTAATTTAGTGGGACAAAAGCTGGAGAAAGTGTCCATTTAAGCTACCAACCATTTATTACCAGCTATAAAGTATCCATTTGCTACATGCCACAGAGCACCCATAGTGTATGTTGTCACCCATTCATTACCAGCCATAAAACTCCCATAGAACGTCAGCCCACACCCTACCTTAGACCCCCCATACACTGCCAGGCACTGAGTTCTTTACTGTCCGACTTACCAGTTCTCAGGTCAGTAGGAGTGGGAGTGGGAGTGGGCTCTGTAACAAATGAGAAAAACGTCATTGATTTACAGTATGAAGGTTTATGGATTTCCACAACCACAGGACCACCATACACTGACTGATAGTCTGTCAGCCATGGAGAACTCATACACATCCACATAGCTCCCATAGACTGATAGCTATAAAATACCTATATGCTACCAACCACAGAGCACCCATAAACTGCCATAAACTGCCAGTCCCATACACTATCCCATATACATACATTGTATACAAGGTAGCGGGGTATGTAGCGGGAAACAAAAGTTCCTTGTACAGTGCAGTGGCCTACTAAAGTATTACAGTTCAGCTCCAATTCAAGTGACTGCATCTAATAGATACAGTTATTATTAAGGTACCTTCTCCAATGGAAAGGTGCCTGAGCTAAGGGTTCCTTACATTCCTACATAGTTAGGTTACGTTTGTTAGTTTCTTGACCTCTGCTGAATTATCCATTTATAAATAAAATTTACTTACCCGGCCGATGGAGTTCACCCGAAGTGCATTGTCTGCTGACAATGCCCTGTGCCGCGGTTCCTTGAGATTATGCGCCCGATATCCTGCAGGTGTTGCTTACCCGCTGAGGTCCGCCGTAGTTCACCTTCTTCTTCCCGGTGCATGTAAGTGCATTGTCTTGCGAGACAATTAGAATATTAAATGCCGCACTCAGTCCAAATCAGTCGGATTGTCCGACGGCACGACCCCCGATTTCTGTCGCATAAAAAAGCCGGCGCAAATCCCACAAATTCGACGAAAGTGTATTCTGCGTACCCTTAGTAAATAAGCCCCAATCTGTCCTTACCTTGCCCAGTGACTACCTCAGACAAGGTGATTTTTTTCACACTTGCAGGGGTGTCACACATGAAGAAGATGACACATTGTGGGAACTTAAGACTGGAAAAGGGTATGTAGCTGTAATTTCGCCCTCCTCATTTCAACACTTTTGGCCCATGATGTTAACAGACGGAATAGACATCCGCAAAGGTGGAGCCAAAATAGGTTAAGTAATCCATGATAGGCACAGCATAGTAAAGGTAACTTGAGTGTGGAATCTGTGGAAGATGGATACATACCATCATAGGTCAAGTTAAATTTGACTTCTTCCAAAGTATTATTCCAGAGAGTAACTTCAAGGATGACTTGATCCTGACTATTTTTAGGCACATCACGAATGGTCAGATTCGCTCCCTTGTTTTCCAGCTTATATCTTGGATCCAGCTCACCATCCAAGGAGCCATTTCTGACTTTTGCAATTAGAGTCTCAACTCCATTGCTGATATGTTTCCAGGTGTTATCTTGCACATTTGGCCCAAAAGGAGATTCCAAAGTCCGTGACGAATTTGAACCCTTTAACGCTTCCCCTACAAACAGAAGACATGAAACAGAGTCATTTTTATTTAGGATTCTTTAATGATGGTGTCGATTTTTTACTTTGTGAGGGTAAGCCTTTGACTTTCAGGATAAGTATCTAATGGTGTGGGTGCACCTGGCCATTGCACCAACCAGCTACCGAGAGTGCACAGAGGTGGAAGCAGAAGCTTGTTGCTCTGTATAGTGGTGGGTCACTGTAACTGCACCCTCGTCTATCACCAAAATGGGATCCCAGCCTACAGTTATAGCACACGACCACTACACAGACCACGCAGCCATTTCTTCCTATTCTGTGAACTGTGTTGTACAGGCCTGAACATAGAGAAGATCTACTGTTATGAGCTACAAAGATCTACTAATCCAACTATAGAGGAAACACCACTAGTGAATCACACAATCCTTGGCTTAGACTGGGGCACAGGGAGGACCCTGGCAGGCCAAGAGGTCCCGGCCCCCAACATCCTGCATGAGTGTTGCATTACACAGTATAAACACTGCACAACATCATACACATAGAGGCAGTGTACACCAACGCAACCAGATTATGCATCTATATAATAAAATGGGGTGATTAGTATCCAACAGCTCCATATAGGATTCCATCTTCACATGAAGTCCAATTGGTGTCTTAAAGGACTATTGGTGTCTCGGCTGAAGTCCAATTGGTGTCTAAAATCTACCATCAGGATCAAGGATTGCAAACCAAGCACACTAACATACTGGTGCCCTCAGGCAGGATCTGCTCTTTTTTAGGCTTCTTGTAAATAGTTTCTATAAATATTTTTAAATGTCTGCAAATGAACTGCATAGTTGAGCCAGAGCACCTCTAGCTCATTTCCATCATTTTTTGAGCCTTTTTTTTGTGAAAACAAGGGCATAAGGAGGTAAAAGAGGAACAGATCCTGCCAGAGTATGTAAGTGTGTTTGGTTTACAATCCTTGATTCTGGTGGTAGATTTACTTAAAAGAGAACCTACCATATAGACAGTATATACAGGCAGGAACCCCCCTCCCCCAATAGAGTGCATATATTTTTAACTGTGAGGTAGGTGGCAGCAGTGGATAGGACTCATGAGCAGTCTGTTGATACGGCAAGTGGAAATCCAGCAAATGGATAGGCAGGCAGATGAGCGAGCAGGCAGGTGGATGGGCAGATAGGCCGGCAGGCGGGTGGATTAGAGGGCGGGGGGATGAGTGGAGGAGGCGAGGAGCGGACAGATGAGCGGATAGGTAGATGATTGGTCAAGCAAGGGGACGGATGAACAGACAGAGGAGCGGGCAGGAGGGCGAATTAGTGGATGCGCGAAGAGGAGGAGCGATCGGGCAGGCCGATGAGTGGGCGAGCAGGCGGGCAGAGGAAAGGACAGACAGAGAAGCAGGCAGGTTGTTGGAAAGGCAGATCAGCAGGCAGGCGGATGGGGGGAGGGGTGAGCAGAGAGATGGAGGAACATGCAGGTAGTAAGACGGGCAGATAGAGTGGACAGGCAGAGGATTTTTGAGCACACACAACTTCACTTCCTTCTGCAGCTGACAGGAAGTCAGCTGGGGATGATGTTTATGGCAGGAGCAGTACCTGCGTACTATTAGAGAATGCAGGGCAACACAGTAGGCCATTTCCTGGGTTATGTTGCCGTCCGCCCTGCATTCTTTGATATTATGGGGCACGGTAAGTTGAAAAGTGATTCACCTATTTGCCGCTCCCCCTAAGGCCTCTGACATCTGCCGCCTGAGGCGAGATTTTCATATTGCCTCAAGGCAAATGTGACCCTGAGCTCACTCCACCAATGTTCAATAGAAATGACTGCCCGCTCCACAAACACGAAAAATAATAGGACCTGCCCTATCTTTCGCAGTGCGGGCAGTTGGCTCACTCAGTAGTGTGGACCTCTACAGTTATTAGCGACAGACAATGATCCACCAACTATTCCCTATGTACCTAATATTCCTCCAAAAATAAAGTGCTGGAATGTTGGAGTACATTTCTCAGTTACTGATTGAACCATTTATTTTGATTTTAGCAGTGAAAAATAGTAAAGTTTTAGTGGTGTGACACTAAAGGTTCAGGCTTTTCCTCAATTTAGAGTTTCAGGTCAAAAAGGTACTAATTCTATTACCTATTACGCTGTTTGAATCCATATAATTTTTGTTTAAGGTATCACTGGAACATAGATCTAAAAGAGCTGTAATTCAAAGAAGGAGAGCATGGAGGCACAGTCATAGTGAAGGGCTTGGCAGAACGTCACTAATAGGACCCCATAGCAGTAAGAGAGAAGGGCATGGCAGCAGGCTACTGACAGGACCCCTATAACAGTAATAGAGAAGGGCATGGCAGCAGGCTACTGACAGGACCCCTATAACAGTAATAGAGAAGGGCTTGGCAGCAGGCTGCTGACAGGACCCCCATAAAAGTGAGAAAGAAGGGCTTGGCAGCAGGCTACTGACAGGACCCCCGTAGCAGCAAGAGCAATCTACATTGTTATCAATTTTTTGTGCTGAAAAACTCGGCTTATACACGAGTATATACGGTAGTCACAAATACATACATATGTTTTAATAATAATTATATGTTATATGGTGTCAGGCTGAAAATCAACATAAAAATATCATGAGATGCATAAAGAACATCTACTACCATTTGCATAATTTTAAAGCCTTTTAAATATTAAATGGATCCTGTCATCGGGAGTCCTTTTTCTGGCTCCCCCATGTCCCCATAGAGAATAGTGTACACATTACCAAAGAGTTTTTATAGTAAAACTAGCTTTTTCTGAATAAAAGATAAAGATCAAAGTTTACCTTTCTGTGTGCAGAGTGGTGTCCCTAGTCACGTGGGAGTGGCCGGAGAGAAGTGGGGCAGAGATGTATGACGTCCTGAGGGGGGAGATATGGGGAACATGGAGGTTTTTTGGTTGATGGAGCAGTTTCCCAAGGGTGGGGGGGGGGTCCACTCTTCACTGACCACTCCAATGGGTCATTAAAGGGGGGCTCTGCTGTGGATATTTCTGTAAAGGGGGGTCAGTAAGGCTGCGGTGGTGTTGTCGGCAGAGGAGATTAGGCCTTGAGGGAAGAGGTTGGTTTGGATGATGGGGGGGCCCTAATCATGTGAACAGCCCAGGGCCCGTGGGACACTTAATCCGCCACTACATATAACTCTACTTCGAAGATGCCTTATAATATTGCAATGTAATCCAAAAATTGGAAAATAACAGTGGCCTGTGGTGCCCTTCTCTTTTCTACCTCTATAATATACACCTGCAGGTGTGTAATATGTACAGAAAGTTCCGGAACTACCTGTCAACTCACAATCTCTGCAATCATATAGCCTCAGGACTAAGCGTCGTGAGCGGAGGGGAAAGGGATTTCTAGAAAAACACATAGTAATAGAAAGTCTATGAACTTTGATCATGTTTTCGCCTGTAAGAGACGTGCGTCTTAAGTTAACCCCTGTTGCTCAGGTGAGACCTCTTGCTTGCTGATGGAAAACCAGTGTGACAGCGGAACCATTATCAGTGTCCGGGGCTGATGTTCTAGCCGACAAGTAGGGGATCCGGCCTTTACATGGTCCGGAGCCACCGGCCTAAAGTGCTGAGTCATGTGGTTGTACACAGGGCCCAGGTAAATGTAATGATGATACAATACATACTCCAGACCACACACACACACACGTGTAACATGTAACTCACCCGCCTCAGATAACACCAGTAGTGTCCCTAATATGTAGCCCGGCATGTTGTTTGTATGGAAGACCAGAAGGAGCCGGCTTACACCGGGCTGTGCTGTTCAGACTGTCCCCTCCCTCCACTGAAAAACTTTTTTCTCCAAGGAAAGGGGAAGTTTTCTCTGAAAGGAAGCCGACGTCTTATCAAATTAACCTCTTTACTACTGGACCAGTATTATGTCTGGGATGTGTAGTAGAATACAGCCAGTCCCCGGGTTATGTACAATACAGGGTCTTTAGGTTTGTTCTTAAATTGAATTTGAATGTAAGTCGGAACTGTATATTTTTTTTTTATAATTGTAACTCCAGCCCAATTGGTTTTGGTCTTTTGATTGTAAAAATGTTGGGTTTTCTTAAGAACCAGGATTAACAATAAACTAAAGACACATTTAATAACAGATATAGCTGCTTATTGTAGTCTAAGGCTAAAGTACAGTAAATGATCAATATACAGAGGTCCGTTTGTAACTAGGGGTCGTCTGTAAGTCGGGTAGGGGACCGACTGTATTTTCAGTTGTACTGTACATTGAAAAAAATATATATATATAATTATATTCCCCAACTGTTTCCTAAGGATCTGTCAATTTGGAGAAACTTCTGTTTTGAAATGTATGTAAATTCACTTTTCAGTGCACTGAGGGCGGGGGCAACCATGCGAGTGCACCGATTTTCTTCTTTGTCCAGGGAATTTCAATTTACGAAGGTATAATAGTGTATCGTGCAGCACCAAAGATCCTCTATAGGCAATATATACATGTATTTATTTGTAAAAATCAATAAAATCTACAATAAAAAATAATACTAAAGTATCAGAATCTGTAGTGGGGCTCACACATGGTAATAGTAATCTAATACTATCTAATACTAATCTAATAGATGGGTTATAGCAAATGTACATCCAAATGTATTATAGTCTATGTTCATCCAAATATCACTATTCGATAGATTTCAGGGGGGCTGATGGATTTTAGGGGGGCTGATAGATTTTGATTTTAATTTCAATGTAGTGTGGAACAGTAGAGCAAAATACTAGCAAAATACAGGCAGCTCTGAACTGCAGACGCCGCTAGCCAATATTAGGCACGTAGTGGCAAAAAATAATAGTGGCCGTTACACTATAACAGTGATGGCGAACCTTTTAGAGCCTGAGTGCCCAAACTTCCACCAAAAGCCACTTATTTATTGTAAAGTGCCAGCACAGCAATTTAAGCAGTAATTTATTTCTCCTTGTTCTTTGACAACTTTCAATCGTTCAGCCTCCTAAAGACACAAACACAGCTGAAAGGAGGAGGGCAAACTCATCTATCATTGTAGGAAGATTCTGTAGGAAGATTCTTTCAGTCCTGTCTGGTGAACTTCATGCTGGGGTGATGGGCTGGGTGCCCACAGAAAGGGCTCCGAGTGCCACCTCTGGCACCCGTGCCATAGGTTCGCCACCACTGCACTATAGGCTGCTAATGTGAGGACCTGAGAAGTTGAAGACATTTCAATAAGTCCTAGTTTTGTCTAGTGTCAGTAATAGACATCTTTGCTACAATGTATCTAACAGCTCGATCAGCGGAACTTAGCAGCGCATGCGTAGAATTATGCTACAATAAATCGAATGCATAACAATTCAATGACAAGCTACTACTTACCTGATTGGCCACATTAAAGGGAACCTGTCACCAGGAGACCCAGTTTTAGCACTCCCCCAGTCCCCACAGAGCATAGTACATACACTGCCAAAGTGTTTTTGTATAAAAAATAGGTTTTACAGAAAAAAAGATATGTTATATTGTACCTTTCATTAGCATCTGCTGTGTGACCAGGCAGTTGCCAATTGGGAGGGGCTGGAAAGGAGCAGTTCCCCCCACCCTTGGGAAACAGCTACTCCATGTGACCTTTTCAAATATATGAATAACTCCCCTCGCTCGGGATTGGCTGTAGAGGAGCAGGGGGCGTCGCTAAGCCCAGTGATGGGTGTTACATTTTAATGACACTCGAACATGGGTAAAAAGCCTTTGCCTTAGGCAATGTTCTGTTAAAAAAAGTTAATCCAATGGACGGTTGTGCCCCACTGGTAACACCCAGAGCATGTGGTAGCACTGATACGGGTGTTAACCCTTTGAAGACCTCTTGATCCATTACATTGAATCCATTACAGAGCAGTAATGATTAAGTCCTAATTTGACGAAACGCATTGGTTTTTTCCACTGTGACCGGGTGCATTTATACTGCTCTGTAATGGATTTTTAACGAAGATAATAAAGAACAGAATTTTATTTTTTCTTCAGTGGAAGTAGTGGAGTTCTTTCTCTTTGACTGATACTGGAAGGCTTTTCAAGCGTTCTCCGAGCACAACCGCGTCACGTGTTTCGCTAGTAGCTTTCTCAAGGGGAAACACGTGTCGTGGTTGTGCAGTGTTTGCCGGCTCAGTTGCTATGGTAATTATGGGGCACATTTACTTACCCGGTCCTTATCCTTATCCAGCGTTGCGTTCTCTGTCGAGGATGCGCTAAGGTCGTGCGTCCGATGTCCACCAGGTGTCGCTGCTGCGCCGAGGTCCGCCGGAGTTCACCAACCTATTCCCGGTGCATGTAAGCGCGTGTCAAGTGACACATTTTTGTTATTTTAAATAGCGCGATTTTTCCGAATCAGTCGGGTTTTCCAATGGCCACGCCCCCCAATTTCCGTCGGATCTATCACTGATCTGTCTACTGCTTCTTCTGCCCAAAGGGGGGGAATTATCAGGGCGCAGAAGCCCTGAAATCACAAATGAGAGCTGCTTGCTGGCACTTGCCATTATTTTCCCCTTTCCGCCACCTCCACACAAGGGGTGCGGTTATATTTGTACACTAGGTAGGTCCTGACATAGAAATATATGCTGGGCATACACCTGCCGGATACATCCAAGGCCCCCATAGAGTGTATGGGCGAGATTTATTAAAAGTGTCTGAGGTAAAATTGTTCTGGTTGCCCATGAAAACCAATCACAGTTCAGCTCTCATTTTTCCACAGCTGTTTATAAAATTAAAGCTGAGCTCTGATTGGTTTGGGCAACTAGAACAGTCTTACCTCAGAAAATTTTAATAAATATTGCCCATACACTCTATAGGGGGGTGGTTTACCCGGCCTGGGATGTATCCGGCAGGTCCAGAAGCCGACACTTCTAATAAATCTTGTGTGTGTATGTATATTCTCAACAATTCAATGTTATCTATCTAATATCTCTCTATTATTTATCTACCATTTGAAACCAGAAATTTTCATACAAAATTATTACCAACATTATTTTATATTTGTCAAAAGCCAGAATAAAGAGAGAGAAATGTTTAAGGCATTTTTATTACTTTTGTCCAAGTCTAAAGTTTCCATACATTTGATTTGTATTTGGTACCATTGTCCTTATACTGTATGACTTGGGTCATACGTTTTGGTTATCCTTCCACAAGCTCCTCACAATAGTTGGTAGGAATTTGGGCCTATTCCTCCTGACAGAACTGGTGTAGCTGAGCCATGTTTGTAGCCTCCTTGGTAGCTTTCCCCATAAATGTGCAATAGGATTGAGCCCAGGGCTTTGTGATGGCCACTCCAAAACATTGACTTTGCTATCCTTCAGCCGATTTTGTAACCAGTTTAGGAGTAATCGCATCATTGTCCATTTGCGCCCAAGTTTATCTTCCTGGCTGATGTCTTGAGTTGTTGCTTTTGTGTCAGTCGGGATGGAGTTCTCAGTGTTGCAAGCTTCTCCCTTAGTTCTCCAATCATGACGATGGTCATTGTGGCCAAACAATTCAATTTTAGTTTTGTCAGAACGTCTCCAAAAATTAACGTCTTTATTCCTGTGCCTTTGCAAACAATAATCCGTCTGTTTTATGTTCCTTTCGGAGTAGTGGTTTCTTCCTGGAAGAGTGGCCTTTCACCACATGTTGATACAGAACTAGTTTCACTGCGGGTAATGACACACTCTTACCAGCTTCGGCCAGCCTCTTCACAAGGTCTTCCTCTTTTGTTCTTGGGTTGATATGCACATTTTGGACCAAAGCACATTCATTTCTGGGAAACGGAACCCGTCTCTTTCCTGAGCAGTATGATGGCTGGACATTCCCATCTTTGTTTGTACTTTTGTATGATTGGTTGTTCAGTTCAACCGATTGCATAAGTCTAGTTAATCCATGGGTGCAAGTCCACAATTTTCTCCCTGATATTTTAGCTGATTTCTTTACTTTCCCATGATGTTACACAAAGAAGCAGTGTTATTCAGGTGTGCCTTCAAATACATACACAGGTGCATCTCTAACTCAGATGTCAATCAACCTATCAAAAGCTTCCAAAGACATGACATCATTTGGGCTGTCTAAAATTGTTTAAAGGCAAAGTACTCTTGGTCTATGTCATATTTTGACTTTTCAGAAAGTCATAACAATGCATTAAATTATCTCATTATTCTGGCATTTGGCAAATATAAATAATTTTGGTAATCCTAATTTACCTAAAATGAGAGGATTATTCTGATTTCCAGTTCAGATAGTGAGAAAAATATGCATGTATGCCTTTTTATATAGTGTATGGAAATTTCCGGTTTTAACTGTCTCTGCATTTTGGTAATACTGCACAGTAACACGTGTATTTACACTGCTATGATTTTCGTGCTGTACCTCTTCCAAATTGTCATATCTGTGATTACTTCTAACTCCAATTTATATGAAATTTGCTCAGTAGAGATTAATTCTCTCCCAATTTCTCTGATGAGATTATGTCAGATCTGATCATTTTCGGGGACAGATTAGGGTGTTATTCAGTAATGTTATCACTCACGTACATAGGCCACTGTGTAATCTGACCTTAATGCCACGACATTCATCTGTGGTAGCTGCCCAGCTTGCTCTATCTCCTCCTGCCCGTTCTACCTGGTGACAGCACCGTGTAGCGCACAGTGACATTCTGAATGTCAGATTTAATGTCAGCAAAGTCTAACAGACACAATTGCATGCAGACTTTAATCTCTCTTTTTTTTTTTTTTTTTTTTAAGAACCGTTATTATGTGAACGAGTCTTTTATTTATTTTTTTTACTGAGCAATTTTAATTTGTTTTTGTAAATTGCTGATAATTTTATCAATCGTTTGCTTATAACATTGTTTTCTACTTTTTTGTAGACACTGAAGTATATAGATATTTTTTTTTTTTTAAACGGTCCAAACCGTTAAAGTAGGTCCATAGGCTGTTAAAGGGAACCTGTCAGCAGAAGTTGACTTAATAAACCACTTCCAGTATGTTGTCAAGCAGCTAAGTACTTCCAGATTGTGCTTCTTTCATGGGCCAGTGTGGTGGCCTCATCCAGAAAATCAACTTTAAAGTGAGATTTAAATTGGTTGTATAAAGTCAAGGAGGCGGAGATTTTAACACTGAAATGAAGCTCTTTCATCCTCAGAAAGCCCCTTCATTGTAATTGATGATCCTGCATCCAGAGACCTCACTAATCAGATCTCCTGAAGTCCAATTAATGATATTAATCACAGAGGGCGAGGCATTTATAGTTCCCCACCTTGACCGCAGTGCTAAACTCTCCTCCTCCTTGACTTTATACAACCAATTTACATCTCACTTCAAAGTTGATTTTCAAGATGATGGCTGCCTGGCAATATTGTGTTAGTGGTTTATTAGGCCAATTGCTGATGACAGGTTCCTTTTAAGGGGTCCTGTTATGGGAAGAGAAGGGGGGTGAGCATTGCTTTATAACGGCTTTCACTAGGGGAGATCAATGCATATGGTTGTCATAGTAGCACTGTATACCATATATTCTTCCAATTAGCTCCACCTTGTGATGCTTGTTTGTGGCAGGAATTATATAATTGGTCTTAAGATATAATAAAGTTAAAGGAAATGTTACCGTTGGGTAAATAGGGCTACAGCTATTCACTGTGCTGTTTGGTGACATGGTATGGGCCACACTCAACATGGACAAGAGGAGGCGAAGGAAAGAGTCATCTCCGGAGCTTAGAAAAAACACATTATTTAGAAATTTTTGATCTATGGGATTGTAGCCAACCTCCCTGGACTTGGACGCATGAAGGAAATTAATGATAAATCAAAGAGACAAATAATACAAATGGTAACAAGAGTCGCTGTAAAAATAGTTTCTCCAGCTCACCTAATTAGCCACTTGATGTTTTGCTCTCAGCACGGATGTAAAGTCTTCCAGCAGAGCCTAATATTGACAGCAAAGAAAAAGTATTGAAACATCCAGCTCCGTAAAAACAGCTTGCTCTTTTATTAATCCATTTGTAAATACAGAGAACACAACAAGTAAAAAGAAACCAATGAGCCCAAAAAACTTCTAAACAGATTAAAGGTGAACTTCAAGCTCAAGGAACATCAGCGTCAGATCGCACCATCCGTTGTTATTTGAGCCAAAGTGAACTTTATGGGAGACGACCAAGGAGGAAGTCGTTGCTGTTGCAGCTGTTACCAGATGCAGAGGCATCATGGTATTATTAGGGAAGTAGAAAATTTTAAGCATTTAGTGATTGGCTTACAATGATATAAGTGAAAGTTGTCACGTTTCATGGACACAAAGTAGACGTTCTCCCGCATAATACATTAATGCTCATCTGTAGGATTTGGACACATATCAAGTTTTAATTGGGGATTAGTCATTTTTGGATGAAGAGAATGGCTCCTGACACTCTGAGATGATTCGTTTCGTGCATTTCCTCTTCCCAATTTCTTCCCTCCTATATATTGAAGCTCATGACTGTTTGCTACATAAACAGAAGATTTATCAATGCTGTCATAGAGACGGGCCTTTTGGCGCCATGTAAAATTGGCATTAATGGGAGTGATGTCTGCTACTTAATTTTGCACATCACACAGCGTTTGATAAATGTCTCTAGTACTAATGAATATTCTGAGGGAAGCGTAAGCTGTGTGCCAGCTCCGTACATTAGCCACACTTTGAGAAGACTAAAGTGCGATTCTAATGAGAAAAAATGTAATTTAAAGGAAATCAACCAGTTGTAAAAACACAAAACAAAACAAGAAATACTCACCTGCGCTCCTCTTCATCTTGATCCCGGTGCAGTCTTGACACTCCGTGCTGTGCAAATAAATTGGGACAAAGCAAAACAACACGTTTTTGAATATTTAATAATAAAATGTTATAATGCACTGTTACATACTCATTTTGTTAAGAAATATGACCTCCTTTAGCAGATGAGATTTAGCAGAGCTGATGAGATTTTCAGTGCGTTTTGGCATTGATTCTACCGCACTAGTATGGCACAGTTTATCATGTGTTCCTTGGTTATACAGTCCATTTTGCCAAGAAGTCTCTTCACAATGCTCCACACACTTTTCTATAGGATTTAAAGGGGTTTTTCCCACCAAAGAAAATTCTCATATTTCTGTCCTCTAGTGATGTTAACACAATAAAGGTCATTTTAAACCCTTACTTTCCAATTTTACTCGGTTTTATTGCTGTTTTAGCTCTGATCACTCCCTCGGCTGCTCAATGCAAAATGCCTCTAAGCAGACACATTATGACACATCTAGTAATGTGGTGACATTATTAAGGTACAGGTGTATATACACTTTCATCTGGCTTCTGACATTGTACTAACATACTGACACATAGAGAGAGAGATGAGACAGATCAGAGATGCATGACATTATTACACAGAGGCTGACCATTACACTGTTACACTCTGGGCCCTGCTGCATCTCACAGATATGTGCCTGCCTCCCTCTTCCCTCAGATCACTTATCTCCTTAAAGATTTCAGCCTCTCTCTCTCTCTGCTCACAATCTCTTGGCAGGATGTGAATCTGTGAGTGTCTCTGAGCTCCGTGCAGGGGGTGTGGCTGCAGCTACACCGCAGAGAGACACAGAAATCTCATCTGCACAATATCATCCAAGATGACGGCCACCCGACCCCAAGTCAGAAGTTACATGGTCATGTCTAGAATTTGTTATTTGGTTAGTACATATAAGAAACTTATCTTCGTGGGAATACCCCTTTAATTATGGTGAATTGCCAGGCCAGTCCAGAACTTTTTACTTTGTATTTTCTTCCAGGATTTTCTTCACACACCTGGAATTGTGGCATGGAGCTAAATCTTATTGTCCTTTCAAATCATGAATGGCACAATAAAACGTTTTAAAATGTCTATGTATTTCGCTGAATTCGTCATAAGTTCAACAGGAAATAAGATCCCTTGTACCATCAGCTGTAAAAATGCCACAAAACATCTGTAAAACGCCCTCAAAAACAGTTTGTTGAATATGATCGACTCGCAATTGCTCATTTTTGCTTCTTCTGAAAACACTTGCTCTGTACCCTTGAACAAAAAGATGGGTCTCATCACTGAAAATGACCTTATTCCACTGGATTTATATTTTTTGCCCATGCCAGTCGCTTTGCCTTCATTGAAGATGTCAGAAGTTGTTTCTTTTCTGTTTTTTTGCCCTCCGACCAACTTCCAGAAGCCTGCGCCGTACAGTCTAATCGCTAATATTAATACCTGCAGCCTCCATGGAGGCCTTTACTTGTTTTTCTTGCATTCATTTTACTATTTCTCCTATGTGTTTAATCAGTTCTTGGTGTCATAATCCTTTTTGTTCCACAATTCCCAGCTACATTGTGTGTGCAAATTATTCTTGAAATGGTAGATTTTCCAATACCAATGGTGGAAGCGATTTTTCTTAGTCAGAACTTGCACATTCATTAACCCCTTTCTGGCGTGTGACGGACTACTACGTCGCATGCCGGCTGCGGGTGTATAAAAAAAGGTAAAAGATTGATGTATACATGTCATTTGGGGAGCACAGTGAAAGCGGTAAAATCCCAGCCCACGAGAATACTGCGCAACTGCGGTTTTTAATCATTTTCACTGCATTTGGAATTTTTTCCCGCTTCCCAGTAAACAACATGAAATATTAAGTACAGTTACTATAAAGTGCAATTTGTTATGCAAAAAAACGAGTTGGCATACAGGTCTTTACATGGAAAAATAATAAAAAGTTAGGGATTTTTGAAAGTGAGGAGTGAAAAATGGAAACGCAAAAATGAAAAAGGGTCTCGGCGTTAAGGGGTTAAGAGTAATAATTCTAGACCTCTTCCGTGGAGTAATTTCCATTTTTCCAGGTAAAAATCACACAGAGTAAAAATACACTAAAACCACTCCTCACAGAAACAAGCTCTCAACTGAAGCGGAGGGGGCAGTTAGCTGTTATTTTCTGACTAAAACCAGTCAAAACACATTTTGTTACTCAAGGTTGTACACTCACACCTGTTCAAAGAAGTTAGAACTGGTTTGAATCACTGACTGGTAACCAACTTAAGATTTTACTTAATGCTTTGTCCCAATTAATTTGCACAGCAAAAAAGTAGAAAATAAACTTCTAATTAGCGGCCTGGAGCACTGGGACAAGATGTCCGACGCTACATGCTGCTAATTATGCACGCCCGTGTTCCTTCCAAGAGAGGGAGATGACATCACACCAATCGCGTAACGTAATCTCACTCACCAATGCTCACAGCTTGGTAGCACAGCTAGTTGCATTCACTGCAAAGGCCTAAACATGATGTAAGGGGAATTTTCTTCACAATAAGTGCAAGTGCACCTTCTCCTAAAGCATTAATTATTTGTTTAAAGGAAATCTACCGTCAAAATCAAGCTTGATAAACAAGGGACACTTACTGATAGATCCAGGCACTATGACTGTGGTAATCTTCTTATATTTGTTATCCATGACCGCCTTACTTCTAAAATCAACTTTTAAAATTATGCTTATTAGCCAGAAGAGCTCTGGTGGGTGTTACCGAAAGAGCCCATCAGTGCTTTGGCTTCACAGACTGTTAGCCTCGCCCTCCCTCTCACTCAGTAATTCCCCTTTCTTCTCTCTGCTGTATTGTGATGATATCAACAAACAGTGGGAGGGTGAAGTGCACCTCAAGTGTAACAGCCTGTCAGTCTGAAGCACAGAGGGGCTCTGGTAACACCTTAGAGCCCATCTGGCTTACTAGAAAAAGAGAATGAGGACCTGAGTATAAAGGTTTTTTTTTGTTTGTTTAATTTTAAATAAACGCCTGCTTAAAAAAATAATCACACAATTTTAGAGACTTATACACCGATCCATGGGGACCTGTGGGTAGTTTAGGGTCTCAAATCGCCATGACAGATTCCCTCAGTCATTTAATTCCTAACTCCACACCTGCTGTACCATTACTTCCTTTTACCATTACTTCCTGTACCAGTACTTCCTGGAGTTGCGGTCACCCAGACAGGAAGTCATTGCTAGGCAACAACCAGTATACACTCCTATCTTGCATGTGTGTATGTATGTATATATCTGCAGAGTTATGGAATACTTACTAAACTAGAAGCCTGACTTTTAGCTTGTTTTTAATGTAACTAAACCAAAAGGAGTTTTAGGTTGAAATATCTTATATGATCAAAAGGATGTATTTATAAATCTTACTAGCAAATGTCGTAGGCACCGAAGGTCCTTTCTCAGGTCTCTACTTTGATCTCTCTTCTTTCCACTATAAATAACATAAAAGGAGCAGATCCAATGCGGCTTATTAAAGGAGAGGGTGAATATTCCCCAGCGCCGGATAGAATCGAGCTTCCTTATTTATTTATTCCTGACCTGAGATGAGAGACCTCTTCACCTTTTGGTTGACACCATATGGATTTTCTATCTTCCATTCGCATGTCATCAGACATTCGTTCCATACAGACTCTGTCTAATACTGTTCTGAAATGAAAGCCGTATTTGCAGATGTGACAGCTCGGGGTGTGTAAGATGATTTAACCAGGCTACTTTGTGTCTTGATCTGACACTCCTTATTTGACTTTTCTTAGAGGGGACCTGACACTAAATGACCTGTGGCTGGTTTAGAACGCTAGGGTGGGAACGCTAAAACAACTATCCAAAAGGATAGTGTATTTAATATCACTGCCAGTTCTTCTGAAAGGGGTTGGCCTTAATAATAATTCAGGAAGTGATTCAGTAGTCCTGCAACTTACTTTTTGTGCTCTTGGTAAGTTCTCTGTGGATCTTTTGTTTACATGTCTGAGCACTGATGAATAGAAGAAGCTGTAGCAGGAGATTATGCATCATCCTGCTCCCTCCCCTCTCCCTGTGGGAGACAGCAGAGAGAAAGACACAGTGGGAATTTCCATGAGACAGGACAGGAAGCTATGTATATACATAGGGCAAAGTGATGAGAACAGGGAAAGGCTGAAGCACTCAATGTAGACATAGGTAGAGACATGTCATATATAATACATTTTTTGAACAGTGACCAACCCCTTTAATGTTTATCCGGATTTCTTTTAGTTGTGGTAGTAACTTTTAGCCCTACCACTAGCCACTTGACAAATGTTTTGAGATTTCACTGGTAACTGTCACAAGAAATGTGTAATTCTTCATTTCTCCTGTGGGGGCAGTGCTGATAATAATAGTACTTGTTTCCCCACAATCCATAACAGATCAATAGACATCCCAGAAGCAGCCCTTATCGGTGAGTAAGTCTTTAAACCAAATGTGACGTTCAAGTGGACATCCACAATTCATATTTATTTGTCTATGAAACCAGATATGTGACCTCTGATTTCTCTTTCAAACTCCCATAATGCATTACTCTATGATCCAAATGTATGTCATTTTTATTCTAGGTTCCCAAGGGCTTGCCTTATTTCTCTGTGGATTTCGGACTTCAAGGAGGCTTCGCTCACATTATTGAGGATCATCATAAGTTCCCACATTACTTTGGCAAGGTATCCTATGTTCTCACAGGGCCTCTTTACCATTGGTTTCTGTTGTGGCTTAATGCCTTGTTTTTGATGTGGTTAATAAAACATGTACTTTTGTTTTCCACAGAATATGTGTTTGGGGTTTGTGCCCCAAAGGTATGGCAGTGCTGCCCTTCCCATGCCCCACAATTGCCCAAGTTTGAACTAAACAAAAACAAAATTTTGTTAAACTTTTCATGTAGACCTCAATGCCCTTATGTTGGTGCATGCACAGTGCACATGTACGGGAGGCCTATAGAGGTTCAAAGTGCTCCCAAAGCCTATACATGTGCAAATCTTGAGATGATGCTTATAGCTCTAGGGGACATAATGCTAACCATAGGGGATGGTTTGGAGAATTAGCCAACTGGAATTGACTGAAGCTTATTTGCATAAAACAATTTTCTATGCCATGGCACAAGAAGGGGCAGCAGTGTCAGGTACCTGACGGGTTCCTTATGCCATAGACATCCCCTTTCCAGTAGAGAAGCTTAGTCATGTTATGTCTTGTAGGAAATCATCGGTGGCATGCTGGATCTGGAGCCCAGGGTCTGGAGGAAAGCCGTGCGTGAGAATTTTGACGACCAGAGGAAGAAGGTTCTACAGTTTGCCCAATGGTGGAAGCCCTTCGATTTCACAAAGACAAAGGAGTAACGTCTGTGTAATAACTGTATATACTGTACACATTCTGGGGGTGTGGTGCTACTCAACATCTTTTAAATGTGACCAATAAACTAAAAAGAACTTTTAACTTTTTTTAAAAATAAATATTGTAAAGGAAAGGTTTGAGAGAATAGGTCATTGTATTAATACTTGTAATATTTGTTGATTTTTGGGGGGGGGGGGTGGCAACAAGGAATATTTATTATGTCATGGAAGTGTCCAACTGGTGGGACCTCCCAAGCTCACAAAATGGAAGAGGCCATGAAGACATTACTGTATGTACACCTCCTCCGTCATAACCACTCCCAGATCAGTGGTTGGGGGAACGCAAGGCATCAGGACACCAAATGTCACAGAAAATCCCAAGTCCTATTAAGGAGTTTTACTTGCCCTGTTAAAGTTTTGTATTAGTGGCTAACCCCTTTTATATACACGTTTTACATTCTTTGCACTTGCAGAGGAAGAGGCAGTGGTTGCCAGGTTGGTGGCTTGGTGGTTAGCCAGGTTTTAAAACCCACCAAGGTCAAGAGCTGTATGGTGCTTGTATATTCTCCAAATGCTCCTACAAGTCATCAGTAGCCTGGCTGGATTTTGTAAGTTAACAATTTAGCCAGCTATGTAGCAGTAGATGGTAGTTTATGCGGTTTTGACCACATCCAATGTGCTGCTCTTCCCCTTCCATCACAGTTAACCAGCATACCCTTACATACATCCCACTCTGACGGTGCCAGGTTTCCACTTACTTGTAACCAATGCCCAATGTTTTTCTCGCCTCCCTTAACCATCCCAATGTGTCACAGTACTAGATCAGGACCTGGTCCACAACAGTGGAGAAGATATCAAACTTTATTACACTCATGACCGTGAGATGTAGGATTCTTTTACTTTATCCATTATTTATTATTTGACTAACTCTTCCGCTGCTGGCTACACTGATGGAGATAACTGGGTGATACCCGGCAATGTTCATGTTTCTGTTAAAGGGGTTTTCCCAATCAGACAAGCTTCTTAAAGGTACTCAGGATAACAAAATATCAAATTCACTGTTATTACCAAAATACAGCATTTCACAAATATGATTCCAACTTGTTTCTATCAGTCCTGGTGTACACAATTTCAGTTGCCCCTAGACACGACCCTGTAACTTCTGACTTGGGGTCAGGGAAGCCATCTTGGATTTCTGTGTGATGGCCGTGGAGCTAAGTTTCTCTCTGCTCCCTGCACTCTAAACTGTCCCCTGCAGTCCAGGTGGGAGCTCACACTGACACTCACTTCCTCCCAGCATGTACACATTGTGAGGAGAGAGAAGCCGAAAGCTACAGGCAGATAAGTTCTTTATGTGGGTAGGGAGAACACATGTGTGTAATAGGCATCTCATCTCTGATCTGTCTCATCTCTCTTTCTATGTGTTGGTACAATGTTCAGAAGGTAAGTGTATACAAACCTGTACCCTGTTAATCTAACCACATTGTCAGCTCACAGAACTAGATGGATAATGTGTCTGTTTAGAGAGTCCCCGCCCACACCCCTGGGATTTTATACTGACCACCACTGACTGATAGCTAAAACAGCAATAAAACTGAGAAAAATTGTAAAGTAAGGGGTCAAAAATTATTTTTATTGTGTAAACATCACTAGGGGATTGAGAGGTGAGAATTTTCTTTTGTCGGAAAACCCCTTTAAGGAATATGTCTAAGATTATGTACACATGGCTGCTTTCCCTCAAGGACACGATTGCGCCAGTCCACAAGTTGCGTATAGCATTGTATTTTGGCTGTTTAACTGAAAGGGCTATCTGAGATCTGTAAAAACATCACATGATGATAAATCTGTATACAAATGAAAAACAACTTGTACTCTTCTCCCTCAAAATACTAGTGGCTGTTCCTGGTCAACCAGACTGGAGATAGTGAGCCACATCTGGAGATGTAAGAGTCCCTCCCAGGAGTATTGGTTTGTTTTATACAAAACCCGCCCCTGAGGATTTTTTTTTTTTTAAGATTATTGAAAAACCCCTTGAACTTGAGCAGAGTCTGCATGGTATCTCGCTCTCCTGTGGGCGGGCCGTTTTTCGAACCCTCATTTGTTAGGTACAAATTCAAAGTGATTTGAAAACTTTATCGGTACCCAAAAGTCAAACATTTACAGATAGCTTTACTCTCTATTCCATTACCCCGTACACCTAGGAAATGAAAGGGTTTCTCTATCTACTCTGCCACATCAAAAAGAAAAGATTAAAAGGAATTCTCTTCATAGAATGAGACGTGTTCAGAAATTGTATGTCTGCGGATGATTACACTTCTGCTCTGCAGAGAACAATCTATTGTCGGGAATCCAAAACCTGTCCTTGTTATATTTTATTATTAAATTGTACATCTAAAAGCCCATCATTTCAGGGATATGTTTTTGGCTATGGAATGTATTTTTAGTTGGTTATTTATTGATTTTTTTTATGCTTTTTTTTTTTTTTTTTTTTTTTTTTTTTTTTTGCTTTCAGAGAGCGACATAAAGGCTTTCAATGCCTAGTTTTCTATTGGAATTACAATGTACCTTTGGCTACGTCGTTTTCATCCGTCTGCCCTCCTTTTTTTTTTTTTTGTTTTTTTGGGGGTTTTTTTATGCACATGAACATGTTTTTAAAGGATCCATGTAGGCAAAAAGCTACGAGCGGGTCCTGTCCCACCCCATGTTTGCAGACTCTGTCTGCCCATAGAGGTCTATGGGGAAATGAAAAAAAAAAATGGACGCTACACATACAGTGGGTTTTGCTAATTTATTAAACAAGAAAAACTGAAATATCACAAGGTCATAATTATTCATCCCCTTTGCTCAGTATTGAGTAGAAGCAGCTTTGGAGCTAGTACAGCCAGGAGTCTTCTTGGGAATGACACAAGTTTCTCACACCTGGATTTGGGGATCCCATGCCTCTTCCTTGCAGATCCTCTCCAGTTCTCTTAAGAGATGCTCAAGAGGCTTTCAGGATATCTCTGTACTTGGCCACAATTATCTTTCCTTCATTTGCAACCAGTTGTCCTGTCCCTGCCCCCATAGCATGATGCTGCTACCACTATGTGTCACTGCTGGGATTGTATTTGACAGGTGATGAGCAGCAGAAGCTTCTGACACCAGACTCTGACTGTTGGAGGGCTGCGGTGATAGTTGACTTTGTAGAACATTCTCTCATCTCCCCACTGCATTGCTGGAGCTCAGCCACAGTGATCCTGAGGTTCTTCTCTACCTCTCTCACCAAGGCTCATTCTTAGTTTGGCTTGACAGGTCGAGAAAGACTTGTGGTTCTTCCATTTAAGGATTATGGAGACTACTGTGCTCTTGGGAACCTTGAGTGCTTCAGAAATTTTTTTGTAACCTTGGCCATATCTGTGCTTTGCCTCAATTCTGTCTCTGATCTCATTGGACAGTTCCCTAGACCTCATGATTCTCTTGTATAGAAAGGTGTGTACCTTTCCTAATAAAGTCCAATCAGTTTAATTAAACCCAGCTGGACTTTAAAATTGTGTTAAATGAGTGTTAAAGCAAAGGGTCTGATTACTTATGACCATGTGATATTTCAATTTTTCTTGTTTAATAAACTAACAAAAAAAGCTACATTAAAAATGGTACTTACCCCTCACCACTGCGTCCTCGGTGGTCTACAACACAAACAGGAAGTGTATGAAGAAGCCTCTCAGCTGAGTGGGGATGTCACTGCTGCAGCCAGTTATATGAGGCAACATCAGGAAGTGGAGAGCATCACAGACCCTCAAATTCACACTAACTAAATATGTATTTGAACAATTCTATTATACATCACAACTATCCCTTTATTATTCTTCCCCATCTCTGTAAAGTTGCACAGTCCGTTTGTAAAGTTGTCTCACTAGCTATGCACAGTTCCAACTCAGCCGCACCTTCGACTTCCTGATTGAACAAGGGTCTTTTTCTTTTCAACCAGGTGAACTCAGCACTGCAACATCATTCACCGCTCCATCAGGTATTCTTTTCAGCACTCTCTCTCAAATTCCACATTTACTCCCCTAAAGAATTCTTCAGCAACTCTCATTCCTTAAGGAGGGGGAATGGGGGAAATGTGTGGCTAAGTAGGAAGGACATAAATATACTGGACTCTGCTCAGAAATAAAACAGTGATCAACTCACAAGTAGTCATATACATAGATGGTGACCTCCACAGTCTGTTTCTAAAAATGACCTACCATCTATCCATATTCATTTTCTTATAGGTCAGATGCGCCTCTAGCTTCCTGATTGACAAGGGGCCTGCTTTCTCTAGATCATTCACCCCTCCCTCAGGTATTCTCTTCAGTGCATTCAAACCCCTTATTCACCTTTCTCTCAGGAATTATCTTCAACAACTCTCATTCTTGAAGGAGAGGGGATGTGCTAGAGGCACATAAATATAACTCTGGTGAAGCTCTCTGGATGCTTTACTATAGTCCCAGACTGCGATGATCAGATGTAAGATGTCTGTAATGAAGGTTTATTGATAATTCTTGGTCCAATTACACCAAAAATTTTGAAACTCCAATTGGCACTGGGGCAAAAGAAAAAAAATTGTCTAGAACTTCCATTATAAAATATACAGTTTCGACTTACATACAAATTCAACTTAAGAACAAACCTCCAGACCCTATCTTGTATGTAACCCGGGGACTGCCTGTAGTCATATACATAGATGGTGACCTCCACAGCCTGTTTCTAAAAATGACCTACCATCTATCCATATTCATTTTCTTATAGGTCAGATGCGCCTCTAGCTTCCTGATTGACGAGGGGCCTGCTTTCTCTACAGCTTTGCTACATCATTCACCCCTCCCTCAGGTATTCTCTTCAGTGCATTCAAACCCCTTATTCACCCTTCTCTCAGGAATTATCTTCAACAACTCTCATTCTTGAAGGAGAGGGGATGTGCTAGAGGCACATAAATATAACAGACTCATCTTAGAGAAGAGACAATGATCTTACTCGTATGGGGTAATTTGCATAGATGGTGAGACAACTTAAAGAATAGAATGTGGAACTTTCCAGGCATGGGGAAGAACAATATAGGGATAGTTGTACTGCTGTATAATAGCGGTTTTTAAAGCTTAGTTTGCGTTATTTTTAAGCAGGTGGGAATTGCTTCCCATGTTAGGCTCTTTTAAGGGGTTTGTCCAGGAATCATAACTAATGGCAGGGTAGATTATGTGATTGTGAAGGACTGATACCCTCCTCCATCCATCTGTCACTTTTTGGGTCCATCATAAACAGTAGCGGAAGGTGTCACCACAACTGCATCCCCTACTTACTTTCCTTTTAGACCCACAACATCCCCTTCATGTATATTCCACCCCCTTGTAAAACATAGATTGGTCTAGTGCAGGAACTGGGAATGGGACCACAAGCTGCGGCGACCCAGTCATTTGCTCTGCAACTGTTGCTACTGCGGGACCTTAAGCAAGGGACACTAATTTATTACCTTACACAATATTTGATTTAACCCCCCCCCCCTCTCCCTCATCCTCAAACTGCTTAACCAGTATTTTTTTGTATGGTGTGATATAATAGTCGGTAGTGGTTAACTTAACCCAGCTCGTGACTTTAAAATGGTTTTTAAGCTGGAGTTAAATATGAGTGTTAAAGCAAAGGTCTGATTACTTATGACATGTGATATTTCAATTTTTCTTGTTTAATAACTAACAAAAAAAGCTACCTTAAAAATGGTACTTACCCCTCACCACTCCTGCAGGGTCCGCCGCTGGTCTACACCCACAACAGGAAGTGTATGAAGAAGCCTCCAGCTGAGTGGGGATTCACTGCGGCAGCCATTTATATGAGGCAACATCAGGAAGTGAAGCATCCAGACCCTCAACTTCACACTAACTAAATATGTATTTGAACATTCTATTATACACACAACTATCCCTTATTATTCTTCCATGTCTGTAAGTTCCACAGTCCGTTTTGTAAAGTTGTCTCCAGCTATGCACAGTTCCACTCAGCCGCCACCTTCGACTTCCTGATTGAACAAGGGTCTTTTCTTTCACCAGGTGAACTCAGCACTGCAATCATTCACCGCTCCATCATATTCTCTTCAGCACTCTCTCTCAAATTCCCATTTACTCCCCTAAGAATTCTTCGCAACTCTCATTCCTTAAGAGGGGGTATGAGGGAAATATGTGGCTTAGGAGAGGACTAATATACTGGACTCTGCTCAGATAAAACAGTATCACTCACAAGTAGTCCTATACATAGATGGTGACCTCCACGTCTGTTTCTAAAATTACCTACCATCTATCCATATTCATTTTCTATAGGTCAGATGCGCCTCTAGCTTCATGATTGACGAGGGGGCCTGCTTTCTCCAGCTTTCTACCCTCCCCCTCTCAGGTATTCTCTTCAGTGCATTCAAACCCCTTATTCACCTTTCTCTCAGGAATTATCTTCAACAACTCTCATTCTTGAAGGAGAGGGGATGTGCTATGAGGCACTAAATATAAAAGACCATCTTAGAGAAGAGACAATGATCTTACTCGTATGGGTATTTTGCATAGATGGTGAACAACTTAAGAGAATAGAATGTGCACTTTCAGGCATGGGGAGAAACATATAGGGATAGTTGTACTGCTGTATAATAGCGGTTTTTAAAGCTTAGTTAGTTATGACGGTTTTTTTAAGCAGGTGGGAATTGCTTCCCAGTTGGGCGTGTTTTAAGGGGTTTGTCAGGAATCTAACTATGGCAGGTAATTATTTGATTTTGAAGGACTGATACCCTCCTCCATCCCTGTCACCTTTGGGTCTCATAAACATAGCGGAAGGTGTCACCACACACTGCATCCCTACTTACTTTCCTTTTAGATCCACAACATCCCCTTCATTTATCCCACCCCCTTGTAAACATAGATTGGTCTATTGCAGGAACTGGGAATGGGCACCACAAGCTGCGGCGACCCAGTCATTTGCTCTGCAAACTGTTGCTACTGCGGACCTTAAGCAAGGGACACTAATTATACCTTACACAATATTTGATTTACCCCCCCCCCCTCTCCCTCATCCTCAAACTGCTTAACCAGTATTTTTTTTTGTATGGTGTGATATAATATGTATGTGAAATTTTGGGCACATATACTTGGTTACAATGTGGATAAAAAAAAACTGATTAATTCATGAAGTGTCAGGCATTTTTCACATCATCTCATATGGGAAATTTATTTTTATTGTCCAGTCATTCTGTCCTTCACTATCAATGCGTCGCTCTCGCCTACTATCCCCTGAATCCATTCCACTTTCTGAGCTCACCAATAAAAAACGTTTAATTTGGTCCAAACCAAAGAATCGTTTTTATCTGTTTTGCTCCATGTCGCCAAGATTTCATTCCAAATATGTTAGCTGGCCTGAAGACTTTTTTATGAGGCATATCCCATGAAACCGAGTCTGGAAAGGACAGAATCTGGAGAGTTATAATACCAGAAAATACTGAGAACCAAAGACAAAACAATCCCCTGATGGTGCCGCATCAGAAAAGATGGGAATAAATACATTGGCAATATTTATCAACACAATCACTGAAGGACACATGTTATCAGGTTTGAAGCAGAACCAGTGTGATCTAAAGGGAGAAATGTATAAATGTCAGGTCATGGTGTAGTCCTGATGTGAATATATCTAACATTGTAATATATTTATAAGCACAGAATAAAATGCATATGCGTTAATGCCAAAGACACTGTCAAAATTAGAGATCACTTTAGATACCGAAAGTTTATCGGTGTTCTCTGGCAACTGATGTGATTTCCTTAATTATCCAACAACCCCTATTTAAAGGAAGTCAACCAGTGAAAAACCTCTGAAAAAAAGGCTACAAATACTTATCTCCGCTCCTCTTCACCTTGACAAACAAACATAATTTGCAGCACGGGATCTGGGGCAGATTCGTGCTCTGGGCTGCTAATAATGCATGCCCCTGAACCTCCTTCTCTCATGCAGAAAGCATGGGAGAGCAAAATGATGTCATGCAAGAGGTGTAAAAGGCGTGTATGATTAGCACCCTGTGCGCTGACATCTGTCCCACGCACCTGCTTTGAATTAAAAAACTTTGTTTTCCAGTGTCCCGTGTGTCTAGGCTAGCGACGGACATTGCCGGGACCAAGATGAGGAGGATCATAGGTGAGTATTTGTAGCCTTTTTTTTTTCTTATTTTCAGTGGTTGATTTTCTTTAACTGCACCATACTTTTCAATTTTCATCTGAAAAAAAGTGCCGAAACCCTCTGGCGTTGTTAGCAAAAGAATTTGGTTGTCCAAGTCGGTGATTTCTACAATTTTGTATCTTTACACTTGGACAAACTCATTCGAGTCTGAGAGACAAATGCAAGAGGGACAAGATGAATCAGATAATCTCCTGTGTATTATTTTAACCCCTTCACTACTTGGCCTTTTTTAGTTTTTTCACTTCCATTTTCACTCCCACCTTCAAAAATATATACTGTTTATATTTTCCACATAAAGAGCTCTGTTATGGCTTATTTCTGCGTACAAATTGCACTTCGTAGTGACGGTTTCAATATTCTCCATGGCGCGTACGGGGGAAGCGGGAGAAAAATTCCAAATGCATTTTGAAAATGGTGAAAAAAACACTTTTGCGACACTTTCTGAGGGCTTGGATTTTACACTTTCACTGTGTGCCACAAATGACATTTCTATTTATTCTTTGGGTCGGTACGATCACGTGGATATCAAATTTGTATAGTTTTTATAATGTTTTCATACTTTAAAAAAATTAAACCTCCTGTACCAATTTTTTTTTTGGATTTTGCCATCTTCTGGCGGCAATAACTTTTTCATACTTTGGTGTACGGAGCTGTCGGTGGTGTCATTTTTTGCGACTTTGATGGCTTTTCATTGCTACATTTGTGGACTGTGGCGCCCTTTTGATCACTTTTTATTTTTTTTTTATTTTCCAAATGCAAAAATTTTATTTTTGACTTGGACGCTATTTTCGCGTTAGATAGCAATCGTTACAAGTTAACCAATGAAAACAGTAATATATTTTGATAGATCGGACATTTCGGACGCGGTGAATACCTACTGTGTTTATGATTTTTACTGTTTATTAATTTAATATCAGTTCTAGGGAAGGGGGGTGATTTGAATTTTTATGTTTTTTTATATAATTGTTTTTTTTTAACTTTTTTTTACTTTTACTATTTTTCAGACTCCCTAGGGTACTTTTAACCTAGGTTGTCTGATCGATCCTACCATATACTGCCATACTGCAATTGCAGTATATGGGAATTTTACTCCTCATTCATTACAATGTCGATAGCACATTGTAATGAATGGGTTAAACAGACTGCTTCGGGCCTTCGGGACCCGAGCTGTCATGGCAATGGATCACCGCTCCCGGACGTCATCGGGGAGCGGCGATCCGCGGCAAGATGGCGGCCCCATCTTTTTGGAGCCTCCGGCAGCATTGCCGGCGGCGATCTGCCGGGAAAGCCCCCGCTCGTTGCTAGCACGATCGCGGGGGTTACCGGTAAGCCTTTGCTGCAATGGGCAGCAAAGACTTACCGTCTATGGAGAGGGCTCGGCACGCGAGCCCTCTCCATGTACCGGGACCCGGCGGCGCCGTACAGTCGGGAAGGGGTTAACACTGCAGCGGGATTTGCTCCCTTTCAACACTTAAGGATAGGACTGTCTTGTCATACAGTGTCTTGACATTACGAGCATTGGACTGAGCCCCCTCTGCAGTGACCAAACCTCTCATTTTAGTAGAAAGAATCAAAAGCCAAAAGACTCCTTTGCTTTTGGGTGGTCACAGTCATTTTAGTGATAAAAACAAATACGGGTCTGATGGAAACATCATGTTCACTGATAACTGGGGACAGACCGAACCCAAAGTGTGTAAGAAGTCATGAAAGGTGATTGGAGGAAGTGTCGTGTTTTGGGAACATGTTTCTTCGCAGTAGTGTGTTCCTCTCATACAGTTACCTGGCAGAGTGAATGCAAGTGTGTATCAGTACCTTTTTCAACAAACACGTGGTTCCGTCCTAACGTTTTTCATGCAGGACCATGCCTCTTGTCATACAGAACAGGATCCTGAAACAAAACATTGAGAATAATGAATGGCAGCAGAGTCCGTGTCTAAATTTAATAGAAAACCTCTGGAAATCCATGGTGACAAAGGTTACGGCCAAGAAACCCACAACTTTACGACCTGTGGAAGAGACTGGAAGGATATTGGACTAGAATCCCAGTAGCCGTTTGAGAGACTAGCGATGTCTTGGTCGCACTGTGCTTAGTCATTCACGCAAAGACCGTGCACTCCCACTGATTTGTAACCTTGGAATATTTAGTTATAATCTTTCTCTGTGCTCCAGTCATTGCTGTTCTCTAATTCGATTGTCACATTCTTTGCTAAATAAATTTGTTGCTCCTTGATAATTTTTTAAACACTGTTCTGGTGGCTATGTACCCTTACAAAAATCCATCAAATGTTCCTCAATGGAGATTACATTATTTCTGTAATAAAACAGTGATCATAGATTGTCTCTAATTTTGATCTCACTATTGCACTACTAATATTCTGCCTCAATAGCTTCAACATGCTTTTTGGATGTGACAAACTTTGTAATATTTTATGTGCCATATGCTAATTAGTCCCAAATAATCAATTGGGTTTTTTCCTAGTATTCACCATCTTTAAGTGGGTATCCAGTAATCAGCAATTCATATAGAAATGGGTCCTTAAAATATAAGGTAAGGTGTGAATTGTTGTTATTTAAAATTTTGCTCCGCTTAGTAAAGAAAATGCTGGTGACAGACTGTATGAAGAAAAAATGCTACTGGTCCTTTAACAGTCCGTTAATTCCTCCGCGGTCGTTTGCAGGACAGAAGATGGCTGCTGGTCACATGTCCACATCACATGTCCTGTACCTGCCTGGGCAGGTCATGTGATCACCACTAGTTTGGCTGTATCGGTTGGTTGAAGTGCATCCAGTAGGACCGGTGTTTTTGTATGGCAGTTCACCATCATTACATGGTAACAGCAAGAAAACCTGTTAGATCATCACTGGAGAGCAGAGCATAAGAGGAGGAGGATTTACTTGAGAACTAAAGGATCATGGACATGTGTTTCCAGTGGTCGGCCATCTTAGTGATAACTCCACCTTTTAGAGAGACCATACATTTTGTAAATCATAAAATCAAACTATTAACGCTCCGTTTGTGATAATGACATGAGTATATTGTATTCATTTATTTATATCATCTGGCTTTTTGTTTTCAGACTTCATATTCCCGAATACCCCTTTAAGGGAATCTGTCACCACAATTTGCTTACCTGAACTTACTTTGCTTTTATTGTCCACCTGCTTTTCCAGGCCACAAATTGCAAATTAGACTGAAGTGCTTTGGCAAGCCTGAACGTTCAACTCCCATCTCACTGAACCAGGAAGAAGGCGTTGTGGTTGGAGTGTAGCCGGAGGGATTGTGGCTTGAAAACAATGTATGGGTGGCATGCATGGCGATGACCAATGTAGTATGGTATTTAATTTGTTGATAATTTGGGGTTTCGGATTCCCTTTGTTAAGGGTACTACAATGTTGTCTTGTTATGGAAGGTTTATGTTATGCCAAAAAAAGTTTGCTGGTTTGTGCCGAATAGTCTGAACTTTTGGGCCCTAGACATCTTTGGGCCCCATGGCAGCCAATATGCTCACGAACAGTGGCAGCATGCTCCTCCGATAACCACATAAATCATTCTCTTTAGGGAGCAGGTCCCACTTCCACTTTTGACAGAAACAAAAACTAAAGGGAACTGAAGGTCATCCGTTACTTAGACTTTTATCGACCTTCCGTTACGCATTAACAGAGGAGCATGCAAGCTTCTGCTCATTTTTTCAGCTACTCAAAGGTATATGCGCAGAACCCGACTAAACGTGGTAATTTTACCTTATCCAAAACCGTCTCATTTCTATCTATAAATGTTTTTTCTTCTCCGTTAATGACCATTTGTCAGGACACAACTTGCAAAGGTCGAAGACGCCTCTACGAGAGGAAGGAAGGATCCTTCTGAATTTGTTCCCCACCATATGGCGGCAAAAAGATTATTTTCATTATTAATTAATAACTCTACTTTCCAGGGCAAGGACATCTAAACCACAGAAATTAGAAAGAATTTCAGCTTTCTGAATATCTAACTAATCTGTGTGTCTTAGCTGTCATCTATGTAGCTGGTATACACTGGGGCACATTTACTTACCTGTCCTGCGCAATCCCAGAAAGTGCATTGTCTTCCGGAATGCACATCTGCCCGGATTCAGAAGATTTGTGCTCCCGATTTCTGCTGTGTCCTTCCCCGCTCAGGTCACTCGGAGTTGACCTTTTTCTTTCCTGTTCTTGTAAGTGCTTGATATTGCGTCACATTTTATGTTAAATCCCATGCGGCCTGGGACCCTTAAATGGGGGCACATTACGTACCCATCCGCTGGTTTCACTGAAATGGCATGTCCGTGTATAATTCCACTGTGCCGCGATTCACTAAGATCGTGCGCCCGATATCCTGCCAGTGTGGCTTCTCGCTCATGTGTCCTCAAACTGCTTAACCAGTATTTTTTTGTATGGTGTGATATAATATGTATGTGAAATTTTGGGCACATATACTTGTTACAATGTGGAGTAAAAAAAAAACTGCATTAATTCATGAAGTGTCAGGCATTTTTCACATCATCTCATTATGGGAAAATATTATTTTTATTGTCACAGTCATTCTGTCCTTCACTATCAATGCGTCGCTCTCTGCCTAACTATCCCCTGAAGCCATTCCATTTTTCTGAGCTTCACCAATAGAAAAACGTTTAATTTGTCCAAACCAAAGAATCGTTTTTTATCTGTTTTGCTCCATGTCGCCAAGATTTTCATTCCAAAATATGTTATGCTGGCCTGAAAGACTTTCTTTTATGAGGCATATCCCATGAAACCGAGTCTGGGAAAAGGACAGAATCTGTAGAGTTATAAATACCAGAAAATACTGAGAACCAAAGACAAAAACAATCCCCTGATGGTGGCCGCATCAGAAAAGATGGGGAATAAAATACATTGCAAATATTTATACAACAGCAAGTCACTGAAGGACACATGTTCAGGTTGAAGCCAGAACCAGGTGTGGATCATAAAGGGAGAAATGTATAAATGTCAAGGTCATGGTGTAGTCCTATGTGAATATATCCTAACATTGTATATATTATAAAGCACAGAATAAAAATGCATATGCGTTAATTGCAAAAGACACTGATCAAAATTAGAGATCACTTTTAGATACCTGAAAGTTATCGGTGTTAATCTGGCAACTGATGTGAATTTCCCCCTCTCACCACGACAGCACCCAACCAGAGAGAGGGATCCGCCTCCAGGGACAGGAAACCCAGACTTCAAATTCTGCGGTACGCCCCACCTCCTTCAGTGGTTTCCTGTCCCTGACGGGGGATCCAGTGAGTCTCGGTGAGGCTCAGGAGTCGCGGTGAAAGGGGGGAATGGGAGTCCCAGGTACCCCCAGGTGGCTGCACAGGTCCCCCGCCGAGTGACCACCCTCCGGTAAGCCTCGGCCAGTAGTGCTGACACTGACCGCAGTACAATATATGAGGTTGGTGGGCAGTTTACCAGCCGGCAAGGGGGGCCACAAGGACAGGGCCCAATTGACGTCTGGGGGGCGGTACGATCACGTGGATATCAAATTTGGTAGGGGTGAGAATGTTTCCATACATTTAAAAAATTAAACCTCCTGTCACAAATGTTTTTTGTTTATTTTGCCATCTTCGGGGAATAACTTTTTCATTACTTTGGTGTACGGAGCTGTCGGTTGTGTCTTTTTTTTGGCGACTTGGGATGGCGTTTTTTCATTGCTTCAGTTGTAGACGGTGCGACCTTTGGATCACTGTTATTTAATTTTTTTATATATTTTTCCAAAATGGCAAAAAAATTTTATTTTTGACTTGGCCGCTATTTTCCGTTACAAGGTTAAGCGCAATGAAAACAGTAATTTATTTGGATAGATCGGACTTTTCGGACGCGGTGATACCCTACTGTGTTTATGATTTTTACTGTTTATTATATTATATCAGTTCTGAGGGAAGGGGGGTGATTTGAATGTTTAGGTTTTTTTATTATCATTTTTTTTTTTTAACTTTTTTTTCTTTACTATTTTTTAAGACTCCGAGGGTACTTGTATAACCCTAGGTTGTTCTGATCATCCTACCATATACTGCCATACTGCACATATGGCAGTATATGGGGATTTTACCTGCCTCATCATTACAATGTGCTGATAGCACATTTAATGAATGGGTATAAACGAGACTGCTTTTCGGGCCCTTCGTGGGACCCGCAAGCGTCATGTCAATGGATTCACCGCCCCCGTACGTCATCGGGGAGCGGCGATCGCGGCAAATGGCGGCGCCATCTTTTGGAGCCTCCGGCAGCTCATTGCCGGGCGTCGCCGGGAAGCACCCGCGATCTGTTGCTAGGCCGCCGTCGCTGGGTGTATCACCGGAGTCCTCTGCCTGCAATATGCCAGCAAAGCCCTTACGTGCTTAGGATGAGAGGGCGTCGTGCACGCGAGCCCTCTCGCATGATACCGACCGCGCGCGGCCGTACTAGTCGGACAGGGTTAACACTGGCAGCTGATTTCGCTCGCTGTTTCACAGCTTATAAAGGATAAAGGAATCTGTCTTGCTCATACGTGTCTTGACAATTTGAAAGCCAGTTGGACTGAAAGCCCACTCCGGTGCAGAAGACCAATACCTCTACTCTATTTCATAGAAGAATAATAAAGCCCAAGACTCTCCTTTGCTTTTGTGGTCCACAGTTTTCATTTTAGTATAACAACAAATACGGGTCTTATGGGAAACTCCATGTGTCACTGATGAACTGGGGATCAGACACGACCCAAGTGTGTAAAGAATCAGTGGAAAGGTGATTGATGGAAGTGTCCGTGTTTTGGGGAAATGTCTATTCTTCAGCAGTTGTTGTTCCTCCATTACTGTTACCTGGACAGAGTGAATCAACGTGTGTATCAGTACCTTTGTCACAAGACGTGGTTCCGTCCTAACGTTTTCATTCCGGAGACCATGCCTCTTGTCATAACAGAAAAACGGATCCTATGGAAAAATACCATTCGAAATATATAAGCAATCCCGAGTCCGGGTTCTAATTTAACCTCTAAAAACCTCGGAAAATCCATTGGTGACAAAGGTCACGGGCAGAACCCGACAACATTTACAGACCTGTGTGAAGAGAACTGGAAGAGTATGGACAGAATCCCACAGAGCCGTGAGAGAACTAGCTGATGTCCTGTGGTCTCCCATTGCGGACATGATCATTCACAACAGCAAAGACCGTGCACTCCCGACTGAATTTGTAACCTTTGAATATTTAGTTTATAAATCTTCTTCTCTGTGCTCCATTCATTGCCTGTTCTCTAATTTATATTGTCACATCTTTGCGAATAATTTGTTGGCTACGATGAGTGTATATGTTTTAAAAACACTGTTCTGGTGGCATGAAATAGTACCCCTTAACAAAAATCCAAATCAAGGGCTGGAAAATTCGCTCACATGGAGAGTTCCGATTATTTCTGTAATAAACAAACAGTAGATCCTAGATTGCGGTCTCTAATTTTTGTGATCTCATCTTGGAGCCACTAAATTTTCTGGACGCGTCGAATAGCTTCAACATTCTTTTTGGATAGGAACAAACTTTGTTTCATTTTGTATTGGCCAGATTCTAATATAGTCCCAATATAAGTATTGGTTGTTCCTATATATTCACAATCTTTTAAAGGGGTATCCAGTAGATGCAGTCAATAATTCATATAGAACTGGGTCCTCTAAAATATAAGGTATGTGTATAGTTTGTTATTTAAATTTTGCCCGCTTAGATAGAAAATGCTGGTGACAAACTGTAACTGAGAAAATACAATCTACTTGGTCCTTAACAGATCCCGTTAATTTTTCCGTCCTGCGGGTCTGTTTTCAGGCAAAGAGCTGCTGGGTGCACATGTCCCACACATGTCCTTTACCTGCCTGGGCAGGTCATGGATGAATTACACCACATATGGTTTGATGGCTGTATCGGTTGTCGTTCGACAGTGCACCGTTGACCGTGTTGTGGGTGAGGCAGTTACACACTACTTACTATGGTAAAAGGCAAGAAAACCTGTTAGATCATCACTGGGGAGCAGAGCGATAGAGAGGAGGATCGGTGGTTACTGAAACTAAAGGGAATCATGGTACATGTAGTTTCCAGTGTCGGCCATCTTATGGATAACTCCACTACTTTAGAGGGCCATACATTTTGTAATCAGTAAAATCAAACTATATACAGCTCCGTTTTGTGACTATGACATTGAGTCATTGTGTATTCTTTATTATAGCATCATGGCTTTTTGTTTTCAGCAACCTGTTCATATTCTCCCGGAATACCCTTTAAGGAACTCTGTCACCACACCAAATTTGCTTACCTGAACTTACTTTTGCTTTATTGGTGTCCACCTGCTTTTCCAGGCCACAAATATGCAAATTACTGAAGTCTTTGGCAAGAGCACTTGAACGGTTCAACTCCACATCCTCACTGAACCCAGGAGCGAGACAGGCGTTGTGGGTTGGAGGTAGCCAGGGAGGGATGGTATTGCTAAAACCAATTATGGTGCGCATGCATGGGCATAGACCAAGTAGTATGTTAATTTAATTTTGGTGTAGATATTTGGGCGTTTCTGATTCCCCTTTGTTAAAGGGTACACCTACAATGTTGTCTTGTTTGGAGTATGTTATGTGTATGTCCAACAGAAGTTGGTGCTTTCATGTTGCCCGAAATATCTGAACTGTTGGGGCCGCTAGACATGCTTTGCCCCATGGCAGCACGAATAGCCTCACCTACAGTGGCATCATGCCTCCTTCTCGATGACACATAAATTCATTTCTCAATTTAGGGATCAAGGTCCGACATTCCCACTTTTACAGCAACAAAAAACTAAAGGCAGAACTGAAGGTCATCCGTTAACTTAGACGTTTATCGACCTCCAGTTACGCATTATCATAGAGATCCGCGCTGCTGCATCATTTTTTCTCAGCTACTCAAAGGTTATGCATCCAGACCCGACTAACGTGTATTTTGCCTATACCAAAATGCTTCATTCTATCTATGTAAAATGTTTTCTTCTCCGTTAATGACCATTTGTCAGGACACATACTTGCAAGTCAGAAACGCCTCATACGAGAGGAAGGAAGGATCCTTCTGAATTTGTTCCCACACCAGATGGCGCAAATATTTTCATTTCTATTAAGTAAACTCTACTTTCCAGGGCTAAGGACCATCTAAACTAACAGAAATTTAGAAAGATTTCAGCCTTACTGAAATAGCTACTATCGTATGTCTTAGCTGTCATCTATGTAGCTGTATATCAACACGGGCACATTTACGTACCTTCCTGTCGCATCCCCGAAAGTGCATTTTCTGATCGAATGCCATCATCCTGCCTGTGATTCAAAGATTGGTGCTCCCGATTTATCCTGCATGTGTCCTTCCCCCGCTCAGGTCCACTCGGATTGAACACTTTTTCCTTCCTGGTCTCTAGTAAGTGCTTTGATATTCGTCACAATGTAATGTTAAATCCCATGCCTGGCCGTGGACCCTTAGTAAATGGGGCACATTTACTTACCCATCGTCTGGAGTTTCACTGAAAGTGCATGTGTCCCGTTGTATGCACTTGCCGCGATTCACTAAGATGTCGACCCGATATCCTGCTGTGTGGCTTCTTCGCTCAGGTCCGACGGAGTTCTTCTTCTTACCTGTGCATGTTATTCTTGATCTTGCGACACATTTTAAAGTTAAATCCCGCGCTTCAGTCTCCAAATCAGTCGGATTGGTCTGATGGGCAACCCCCCCACAATTCGTTGTCGCCATGTAGCCAGCGCAGCTGTGCTAGCCAAATTACAATCCGTGTGAGCTCCAAAATCCCCGTAGGTAATCCCCGAAAAAGGTGCAACATTCCTGACAAAGATCTGCCAACCTTTCAGTAAATGGACCCCATTGTCCATAGTCCACAGGAATTTAGATCCATACTCTGTGTAGTGGTATGGTCGCAGTCATGTGTCTATTACGAGATGCTGCATGCTGTGCGTCCGCATATTATGGCGCCACCCATAGCTACTGGCAGAATGGATCATAGCCAACTCTGGCCTCATGGTTGTTACGAGAATGCACCCACCTACCAAGAAATGCCGGGACATTCTTGTGATCACAGCACCTCCCCCACCGATACAGATTGGTTGGCCAACCTCTGGTAGAGGTATTCGGGTAAAAAAAACACTAAGGATGACTAAACAGAAATACTGGTAGATCGTCTGTAGCAAATCCTAAGACTTTCCCACTGCTTAACTAGGATGGATTAAGATACCATGGGAGGGCCTGGTGAAATTGTTTTGCGCCCAGCATTTAATTTTTTTAATGGTTTGCCACTCTTCTGCCAACATTACTGCTAATATCATGCCATATTGGTTTTTTTTTTGAAAAAGAGGAAAGTCTCTTCTGTTGAGTTTGTTCTGTTCTGTGGTACGGATAGGACCTTTTGAAGTCTTGGAGAAGCATTCTCTTACATGTTCTCACAGCGTCGAACTGAAGTGATTATAAATCATGATCAAAAAAATCTAATAAGTATAATATTTGGAATCATCCTATAGAAATAATCAAAATTTCTAATAATTACGCATTTACTTCAAATTAGATGATATGTGGAGAATTTGCTGCTCTCGGTGGGCCAGTCCTCCCTTCATGGTATAATCGGCATAAGGTTGGTGATCCCTCTCAAAACTTATCATCTCTGCAGGGCAGAAGAACACTTCTAAATGGTTTTGATAACATGGTGGCTGCTCAATTAACCAATATTATATTCCATTAGCTATTATTCAAAGAGGGACTTAATCCACCATGTCCTCAAATATAGTTGGATTCCCACCAGTCAAATCTGAGTAACTTGAGTGATTCGCCTTATTGTTCCACAGTGGATCTTGGACAGCTGTTAATGACGCATGATCGTAGGACTCCTATATGATGCTGCACAACCCTAAACAGAAGAGTTTAAGGGAACCTGTCATCAAGACCAAGCACAATGGAAATAATCACAATCTTTACTTTACGACCCCCCTGCTGCGTCTTGTTGCAACAAGCAGATATTACAACCACTACCACCGCTTAAATACTGGCTCCGACCCAGCCAGTAAAATCATTTTCTGGCTTTGTCTATAATTGACTCTGACCCAACTGTTGTGTGGCTCTCCGCGCCATCCAGATAGCAGGTGATCCTTCCCACATGTAGTACGTGATGTATTTTCGGCACCGTACCTGCTTACTCGCTAAGGTTCACCATGCAATGAGAGGTGACAGAATCCGATAAGGACAGGAAGTGTACAGGAGAAGGACTTCCTGTAATGCTTAAGGCCAAGAACTGTTAAAGGAACCTGAGCTAGTCCATACTAGAACCAAGGAGGTGCGGCACTGCTCCTGGCACCGGAGAAAACCTGACTCTTGTTCTCCATTCAGAAATGACGTCATCTAGTGCGTGCTATAGTGAAAATAGACTCGTAATTAAGTCGTGAGCTAATTTTTAGGTGACATAGGAGGCCTTTGAACCCTTTACACAGAAGTATTCTCACTTGTGTCATGGGGTACAATTCTGGAGACATTATCTCTTTGAAGTCAGTTGCCGAATCATAAGAAGTACACCCTAAATTGGTGTGTGCTCCGTACCCATTGGGACCACATAAAACTAGTTCACATACTCAAATGATTTGAAATGGTCCAAAGGCCAGAGCATTGACCAACCTGAAGATTCATAAGAAGATCTCTAATTACAGAAAGAAGCAACTTTATATTAACTTTCAACTTTTGTCCTAATATACTTGGGGCCTTCAATTCTCAATATGAAACTTCCTCTTCACATTGCATCTTATATCCCGAGATGCGCAGCTCTGCCCTGAATAATATAAAACATTAGAACTTCATGTAATCGGTCGCCATGTTGGGGAAACATAGTCCCATATCATGTAGGAAGCTCGGATCTCCTGTGCATGACTGCTCAATCTTAAATATTCAGCTTGAGATACATGAGATTAATTGCATTTTAACTGATAACATTTTGTAATGAAAATAAGATAATTAAACTATTGTTATTATTACTTGTAAACTAATAACGTTCTTCTTGGCTGATGCCCATATTATATCTAGAAGAATTGCAAGGGGCAGAATAGTATGGTAAACACAGGTGCATAAGTACATATGTATAAGTAATGATATGAGAGAGTCATTTATAAGAGACCCACTTCGTTTAAAACTTTCTTGAATCATAGTTCCTAGTTCAAGTGCAATTAAATTTCTTATATATATCCTTTATAGTGTTTTTTAGATAATTTTTCTTATACACAGCTGATAATCTCTATGGATAGTCATCGTTACAGATAACTTTCTCACTTCCTGAAGTCACCACTAAGGTGAGCTGAATGGAGCACCTAGACAGAGTGCGGACCCCAGGTAACTTGGGCTTATAGCTTATGTATAATCACCACCCCGTAGATATGCTTTGATTCCAGGCGCTTAATCTCGTAAATTTACATGTCTGTTTTACAGCTCATACAATTTATCTCGCAGAGACGCTCCTCACTTTTGTCTTCCCTTTTTCACACACAAAGAACCTCTGTTTCTTAAATGTGTTCTGTAATCTGGACCTGCCCCCCTATAAAAGCACATCTGGCTGTGTATTCTGAACCTCCCCATACCAGAAGTTTGGGCTCTGTAAGTCTGCAACTCCCCCCATAACAAGAAGTCTGGCTTGTGTAGGGTCTGGACCTCCCTCTATGACAGGCGTTATGACTGTTTAGTCTGGCCTTAGCGTCTATAACACGCGGTCGTGACATGTAGTATTGGACTCTCCCCTATAAGACACGTGTCGTGTATTCTGAACCTCCAATCCTTTATCCCAAATCTGGCTGGTAGTCTTGATCAGCAATACCCGCTGAAAAACCACATCTGTCTAGTGTATCCCTGGACCTACCTATATAACATCTGCCGAACGTTTGAATCTCTCCCTATAATAGCAAGTCTGGGTGTGTAGTCCTTGGATCTCCCACCGATAACAGAGTCTGGTCTGGCTCTTGTAGTTCTGGACATACACCCAGCTATCCAGAAGTCCTGGCTCTGTAGGTCTGGACAGCCCATATAAGCAAGTCTGGGCTCTGTTTGTCTGGTATATCCCATATAATAGAAGTCTGGCGCTCGATTATCGTCTTATAGCCATCAATAACACAGTCGGCTCTAAGTCTGTCACTCCCCCTGTAACAGCATCTGGCTCTTAGTCTGGACCTCCCGTATAACAGCGTCCTGGCGCTGTAGGTCTGGACCTCTCCTAACTAACACAGTCTGCTCTTGTAGTTCGAGGCCTCACCCTATAACATGCAGTCTGGCTGTGTAGAATCTGTAGACTCGTCTCCCTATACCATGGCATACAGAGTCACTGGCTGTGTACTCTGGACCTCCTCCTATAAGCATCTCCTGTTGTAGTCTTGGACCTCCTCTATAACATCTCTGGCATCTGTATTCTGTACCTCCTCCTTACCAGCAGTCCTTCTTGTATCTCGCTCCTTTTTCACTATAACATCATCTGACAGGCCGGGGTCCGATATCAGATAATGTTTCTTCTACCTTTGGGAGTGCTTTTATATGATTATCTCCCCGATAAAATCGATTTATGTCAGAAATTGTTAAAATGGGGGTTCGTTCTGTAGCCTAAATTCAGTGGAGTCTTCATTATCTGATATTAAGACCGCAAGAGGTGAAACATTGGAACCGTGTCGGACGTGGTTGTGAGTACAACTTGGGCCCCACAGGGACTGTTCTTGCCCCCGGTTTTATTTACACACCTCACTGCAGATTTTCAACAAAAATAGAAATCATGGTTTTCTTTGCAGAAGTTTTCGGATATCACTGCGATAAAGGGTGTATAAAAGAGGGAGATTTGTCTGAATACTGGTCGACCCTTGATGTGTTCTCGGAGTGATGCGAACACAATGGTTGGACATTGTAATCTATCTAAGTCCCCAAGGAAATGGTAATCAGTTTTCCGAGAGAACAGGGTAACTGTCATGGTGGTGCCCGACAAAATTAGGGTGTTCGCAGTGGAAACGCGTCCACACTATAACGTTAATCTGGGTGTCTACTGGATATAGGCTATTGTTGCATATTAATTCGAGAAATTGTATAAAAGTGGCTCCGGGAGACTGTACTTTTAATATCTGCTCAGGTCCTTTGATATGGACCGTAGGATGTTGCTGTCCTTTTACCAGTCTGTAATTGAATTGTCATTATTCTTTCTATGCGGTGGTATGTGGGGAAGATGAATTGCTAGCTCTGCCGACTGCCTGAACGAAATTTAGAAATTGGTCAGGAAGGTGAACTCATTGGTTGGTATTAAGACTAGAGATTGGATCAGTCTTCCGTGTGTGCACGTAATGTTCTCGCAAATTTAATCCAGTGTATGTACAATGAGAAAAACCATTAACTAAAACAGCACGAGGGTCAACGTAGCACATTTAGTGATCAGTTTTTGCACATGCAAATGTATAACGAATCGTTTTAAAAACATTCTTTTATACCGAGGGCAATTGCATTAGTTAACATGGGCAGTAATTAATAGTAGTAACCACGGTGTTTCTGCCTCTTTGTTATACTATTTTTATTGATTCTTTATAAATAATGTTATTATTTATATGTCAATATTTTGTATCTACGTTGTTTGATTAGTGTAATATCTTGATTATGACTGTGAGGTGTTGCTACTGTCGTTGTTGACAAAGTCTAAATTTCCCCTATGGGGACAATAAAGCATTCTTATCTATCTATTCTATAACAGCAGTCCGTCTGTGTAGTCTGGACCTCCCCCTATAAAGCAGTCACTCGGCTAGTGATAGCTGCCTCGGATGTCCTCCCCCTATAACGATAGTCTGGCTGTGTATCTGTGAACTCCCCCTATACACGCAGTCCCGGCTGTGTAGTCTGACCTCCCCTATACACAGTCCTGAGCTGTGTAGATCATGGAACTCCCCCTAAACAGCATCTGGCGTGTATCTGCAGTTTTCACACTATAACTGCAGTCCGGCTGTGTGTCTGGACCATCCCCCCTATTCACAGCAGTCCTGGGCTGTGGTATGTCCTGGAGCCTCCACCCTATAGACAGCATCCTGGCTGTGTATCTGGACCTCCCCTTATCAACGACAGGTCGCTGTTAGTCCTGGCCTGCCCCCGTATAACCAGTCAGTCCGGCAGTGTAGTCTGGGGAACTCCCCCTATAACAGCAGTCCGGTCTGTTGTTTCCTGGACCCCCCCTTACACAGCTCTTGTTTTATTCTTGTACCTCCCCCATATCAACGCAAGTCATGTCTGACTCCTCTCTCGAATCTTGGTTTATTTCCTTTTGACGCGCTCCCCCATCAGTCAACCAGCAGTCTGGCTGTGTCGTCTGGTACCTCCCCTTACAGCAGTCCGGTTGTGTAGTCTGGACCTCCCCCTATAACAGTTCAGTCTGGCTGTGTACGTCTTTCACTCCCCCTATAACGAGTCATCTTGCTGTTAGTCGGGAACTCCCCCTATCAACAGCATCTGGACTGTGTATTCCTGGACTCCCCCTATAATGCATCTGGCTTGTGTATCTGGACCTCCCCCTATAACAGCAGTCGGCTGTGTATTCTGATACCTCCCCCTATAACAGTTGCGATCTGACCCCATACATAGTCGGCTGTGTAGTCTGCAGTTTTCAACTAGACAGAAAAGAGCCATAAGATCCATGATCCTAGCTTGATCCTTAAGTTTACCTATACCATAGTTAGTTACTTAAGGCCATACGTAATGTACTGATTGACAAGTTGACTCAGGGAAAATGTCTAACATGGGCATAGATCTAGATTTAGAGCATTTCATTTTACTTCTCCTATTTATTGGAAATTTGGGTTTCCTCTCTTGTAAGATTTGCTTTTGTTTATATATAAAAAAACGTTTTTAGGACGTTATAATCTTGTACACTTCTTTCTTTTTGGTCTTGATTACTTCGTCCTAGCTGTAAATCTTAGTGAATCAGGGTATCTTTTTATTACATTGTGCACATATTACGCTTACTGGGCTTCACTGTTCATGCTAAAAGCCTTTCTAACTAAATACTCAGGGAACTGATGTGTATTCGTTCCCCACTGAGAAACATTAACAATCTACTTCCACATGTACCTCTCATAAAATTTGCGTTGTTATCTAGAAATTCCTAGGACTGCTGGTCCTATTACGGTGTTGCCCGCAAATAATTGACGACCCAATGCCATCGAATGCCCTATGTCCATCTATCCCATGGCTCCTACGGCCATTTCCGTCCATCCGCTAGTCTCCTTACCTACAGGCCTGGAAGTCACCAAGCTATTTATCTGTCTGACCTCCCAATTCAGTACATGGGGAAACTTGCCCTTCCTCAAAGCTTGAGAAACTTAGGGCCTCTGGGCCCTGGACAATCTTCTGATGCCCCTTGCTATTTACAAATCAGACTTGGAATGCATGAAATTCACTTTTGTGTCTTATACTTGCTGTGTAATACAAAAAATAGATCGTGCCGTCTCTGTTATTGTTTTACATCATTACTGTCTAGGAATGAACCACACCCTCAATGTTGTACGTCTAAGTCATTATGATAGGGACTGGAAGATGCTCCCACTTAACCTTGATTTCCATTATTCCTTCTCCCCCAGTGGCACTAACTGGGATGAAAATAATGAAAACCAAAATGGTATGTACTGAGTCTGTGATTAGCGCTACTCATGATCCTAACTCCCCCCCCCCCCCCCCCCCTCTCGATCACAGCCAAAAATAGAAATTACCATTGTGCAGCATGTGACATACCAATAGACAATTGAATAAAGTATAGGTAAGACATAGGTGAAAGTAGTATCTAGTAACTTACGAATGATGAGCTTCTCCTTTTGGTACAGAACATGGAGACTTATCCTGGCTGCATTCAACCCTGAATGCTCCGTGCAGCACATCCTCCACACTGTGCAACTATAGACATGACAGTCACTTACAGCACAGTGCCACCTGTATAAATATACTGTGCTCCTAAATTATACTTCCCCCTTACACCACAACTGATCTCACTGTGCTCCTAAATTATGCTTACCCCTCACACTACAAATGACCACACTGTGCCGCTAAATAGTGCTTACTCCTCACACCACAGCTGACCACACTGCCCCTAAATAATGCTCACCCATCAAACCACAACTGACCACACTGTGCCCCTAAATAATGCTTACCCCTCACACAGTAGTGCTGACACTGACCGCAGTACAATATATGAGGTTGGTGGGCAGTTTACCAGCCGGCAAGGGGGGCCACAAGGACAGGGCCCAATTGACGTCTGGGGGGCGGTACGATCACGTGGATATCAAATTTGGTAGGGGTGAGAATGTTTCCATACATTTAAAAAATTAAACCTCCTGTCACAAATGTTTTTTGTTTATTTTGCCATCTTCGGGGAATAACTTTTTCATTACTTTGGTGTACGGAGCTGTCGGTTGTGTCTTTTTTTTGGCGACTTGGGATGGCGTTTTTTCATTGCTTCAGTTGTAGACGGTGCGACCTTTGGATCACTGTTATTTAATTTTTTTATATATTTTTCCAAAATGGCAAAAAAATTTTATTTTTGACTTGGCCGCTATTTTCCGTTACAAGGTTAAGCGCAATGAAAACAGTAATTTATTTGATAGAATCGGACTTTTCGGACGGCGGTGAATACCTACTTGTGTTTATGATTTTTACTGTTTATTAATATATATCAGTTCTGAGGGAAGGGGGTGATTTGAATGTTTCGGTTTTTTTATTATATTTTTTTTTTTTAACTTTTTTTATTCTTTACTATTTTTTCAAGACTCCGCAGGTACTTGTAAAAACCCTAGGTTGTTCTGATCACCTACCATATACTGCCATACTGCACATAGGCAGTATATGGGGATTTACCTCCTCATCCATTACACTGTGCTGATAGCACATTAATGAATGGGTCAAACGAACTGCTTTTCGGGCCTTCGTGGGACCCGCAAGCGGTCATGTCAATGGATTCACCGCGCCCGTGACCGTCATCGGGGAGCGGCGATCGCGGCAAGATGCGGCGCCATCTTTTTGGAGCCTCCGGCAGCTCATTGCCGCGCGCGATCGCCGGTACAGCACCCGCGATCTGTGCTGGCCCGGCTCGCGGGTGTTACCGGCAAGCCTCTGCCTGCATATGCGCAAAGCCCTTACGTGAACTAATGTGAGAGGGCGTCGTAGCACGCGAGCCCTCTCGCATGTACCGAACCGCGCGCGGCCGTACTAGTCGGGAAGGGTAACACTCGGCAGCTGATTCGCTCGCCTGTTTCACAACTTATAAGGATAAGGAATCTGTCGTGTCATACAGTGTCTTGACATTTGAAACTCAAGTTGGACTGAAAGCCCACTCCGTGTCAGATGGGACCAATACCTCTACTTATTTATCATTAGTAAGAAATCAAAAAAGCCAAGACCTCCTTTGCTTTGTGGTCCACAGTTTCATTTTAGTGCATAACAACAAATACGGTCTGATGGAACCCATGGTCACTGATGAACTGGGGATCAGACCGAACCCAAGTGTGTAAAGAATCAGTGAAAGGTGATTGATGAAGTGGTCCCGGTTTTGGGGGGGAAATTGTCTATTCTTCAGCATTAGTTGTTCCTCTCTTACCTGTTACCTGGACAGAGTGAATGCAACGTGGTATCAGTACCTTTGTCACAAGACGTGGTTCCGTCCTAACGTTTTCATTCCGGCACGACCATGCCCTTTGTCATAACAGAAAAACGGAGGTCCTATGGAAACAAACCATATCGAAATATATAAAGGCAATCCCAGAGTCCGGGTCTCTATTTAACTTAGAAAACCCGGAAAATCCATGTGACAAAGTCAGGGCAGAACCCACAACATTTACAGACCTGTGTGAAGAGACTGGAAGAGTATTGGACAGAATCCCACAGAGCCGGTGAGAGATAGCTGATGTCCTGTGTCTCCATTGCGTGACACGATCATATCACACAGCAAAGACCGTGCCCTCCCCGACTGAATTTGTAACCTTTGAATATTTATTTATAATCTTCTCTCTGTGCTCCATCATTGCTGTTCTCTAATTTATTATTCGTCACTATCTTGCAATAAATTTGTTGGCTCGGGATTTGAAATGTTTTAAAAAACACTGTTACTGGTGGCATGATAGTACCCCTTGACAAAAATCCAATCAGAGGCTGAAAAATTCCGTCAATGGAGAGTATCGATTATTTCTGTAATAAAATAGACAAGTGATCCTAGGATTGCGGTCTCTAATTTTGTGATCTCGATCCGTTGTGCAGCCACTAATTACTGACGCTCGAACTAGCTTCAACATTCTTTTTGGATGGAACAAACTTTGTTATATTTTGTATGTGGCAGTATTCTAATTAGTCCCAAATAAGTTAATTGGTTTTTCCTATAGTATTCACAATCTTTTAAAGGGTAATCCAGTAATCAGGTCATAATTCATATAGAACTGGGTCCTCTAAAATATAAGGTAATGTGTATAGTTTGTTATTTAAATTTTGCCCGCTTAGTAGAAAATGCTGGTGACAAACCTGTAACTGGAAATACAACTACTTGGTCCTTAAAGAGTCTCCGTTAATTTCCGTCCCCGCGGTCTTTGTTCAGGACCAACAGAATGCTGCTGGGTCACATGTCCCACACATGTCCTTACCTGCCTGGGCAGGTCAGGTGAATTTTACACCACTATGGTTGATGGCTTGTCGGTTCCAGTGTCGAAGGTCATCCAGTTGACCGTGTTGTGGTGATGGCTAGTTTACACATACTTACTATGGTAACACAGAGCAAGAAAACCTGTGTAGATTCATCACTGGGAGGCAAGCATAAGAAGGATGAGGGTCACTGGAACTAAAGGATCATGGACATGTAGTTTCCATGCGGCCATCTTATGTGATAACTCCACTACTTTAGAGGGCCATACATTTTGTAATCAGTAAAATCAACTATAAGCGTCCAGTTTTGTGACTAATGACATTGAGTCATTGTTGTATCTTTATTTATAGCATCATGCTTTTTGTTTTTTCAGAAACCTGTTCATATTCCCGGAATACCCCTTTAAGGGAACTTGTCACCACCCAATTTGCTTACCTGAACTTACTTTTGCTTTAATTGGTCCAGCACTGCTTTTCCAGGCCACAAATATGCAAATTAGCTGAAGTTCTTGGCAAGAGCACTTGACGGTTCAACTCCACATCTCACTGAACCCAGGAGCGAGACAGGCGTTGTGGGTTGGAGGGTAGCCAGGGAGGGATGGTGAGTTGCTAAAACCAATTATGTGCTGCATGCATGGGCATGAGACCAATGTAGTATGGTATTAACTTTTGGTCGTAGATATGTTGAGGGTTCTGATTCCCTCTTGTTAAAGGGTACACCTACAAATGTTGTCCTTGTTATGGTATGTTATGTTATGCCAACGAAGTTGTGCTTTATGTTCCGAAATAGTCTGAACTGTTGGGTCCGCTAGACAGCTTGCCCCATGGCAGCACGATAGCCACTCTACTAGTGGCCGCATCATCGCTCCTTCCGATGAACCACATAAAATCATTTCTCAAATTTAGGGAGCAAGGTCCGACACTTCCCACTTTTGACAACAACAAAAAACTAAAGGCATGACTGAAGGTCATCTCGTTAACTTAGACGTTTATCGACCTTCCGTTACGCATTAACATAGAGATGCCCAGCTTCATGCATCATTTTTTCTAGCTCTCAAAGGTATATGCAGTCCAGACCCGACTAAACGTGTATTTTGCCTATACCAAAAATGCCTATCATTTCTATCTATGATAAGAATAGTTTTCTTCTCCGTTACTGACCATTTGTCAGGACACATACTTGCAAAGTCAGAAGACGCCTCATACAGAGGAAGGAAGGATCCCTTCTGAATTTGTTCCCCACCAGATGGCGCAAATATTTTATTTTATGTAAGTAAACTCTACTTTCCAGGGCAAAGGACCATCTAAACTAACAGAATTAGAAAGATTTCAGCTTACTGAAATAGCTACTATCTGTATGTCTGTAGCTGTCATCTAGTAGCTGGATATCACACTGGGCACCATTTACGTACCTGTCCTGTCGCAATCCCCGAAAGTGCATTGTTCTATCTATGCCCACATCTGCCGTGATTCAAAAGATTGTGCTCCCGATTTCTCCTGCCATGCTGTCCTTTCCCCCGCTCAGGTCCACGTCGGATTTGAACCTTTTTCATTCCTGGTCTTAGTAAGTGCTTTGATATTCTGTCCCAATGTAATGTTAAATCCCATGCCTGGCCGTGGACCCTTTAGTAAATGGGGCACATTACTTACCCATCGTCTGGAGTTTCACTGAAGTGCATTGTCCCGTTTATGTCACTGTGCCGCGGATTCACTAAGAGCGTGACCCGATATCCTGCCTGTGTGGCTTCTTCGCTCAGGTCCGACGGAGTTGCTTATCTTGCTTACCTGTGCATGTTATTCTTGATCTTGCGACACATTTGTAAAGTTAAATCCCGCGCTTCAGATCTCCAATATCATCGATTGTCTGATGGCAACCCCCTCCACAATTCGTGTCGCCATGTAGCCAGCGCAGCTGTGCAGCCAAATTACAATCCGTGTGCTCCAAAATCCCCAGTAGGTAATCCCCGAAAAAGGTGCACCATCTGACAAATCGCCAACCTTTAGTAAATGACCCCATTGTCCAAGTCCACAGGAATTTAGCATCCATACTTCTGTGTAGTGGTATGGTCGCATTCATTGTCTATTACCAGATCGCTGCATGCTGTGCTCCGTCATTTATGGCGGCCACCCTAGCTACTGCAGATGGATGCAAGCTCACTCTGCCTCATGTTGATTACTGAGAATGGCATGCCCACCTACCAAGAAATGCCGGGAATTCTTGTGATCAGACAGCACCTCCCCCGACCGATAAGATTGTTTGGCCAACCTCTGGATAGAGGTATCGGGTAAAAAAACACTAAGGATCGACTAAACAAAGTACTGGTAATCACGTCTGGTAGGCAATCCTAACGACTTTCTCACACATGCTTAACTAGATGGATTAAGATACCATGGGCATTGGCCTGGTGAAAATTGTTTTGCGCCCAGCATTGTAATTTTTTTTAATGGTTTGCCACTCTTCTGCCCAACATTACTGCCTAATCATCATGCCCATATTGTTTTTTTTTTTGGAAAAAGAGCGAAAGTCTCTTCTGTTGAAGTTTCTGTTCTGTGGTAACATGGGATAGGGACCTTTGAAGTCTTGGAGAAGCATTCCTCTTACATGTTCTCCACAGCGTCGAACTGAATGTTATAAATCAGATCAAAAAAATCTAATAACGATAATATTTGGAATCATCCTATTGAAATAGAGCAAAATTTCTAATAAATCACGCATTTAACTTCCAAATTGAGATATATTGGAGAATTTGTCTGACTCTGGTGGGGCCAGTCCTCACTTCAGTATAATGGCATAAAGGGTTGGTGATCCCTCTCAAAACTTACATCTCTGCAGGGCAGAATGAACCTTGCTAAATGGTTGATACGACATGGTGGCTCTCAATTAACCAATATTATATTCCATTACTATTTAATTCAAAGAGGGGACTTAGATCCACATTCCTCATAGAATTAGTGGGATTCCCACCGTCAAATCTGAGTACTTGAAGTGATTCAGACCTTATTTTCCACTGGATCTTGGACAGCTGGTTATGACGCATTGATCGGGACTCCTACTACTGAGGCTGCACACCACAAACAGAAGAGTTAAAGGGAACCTGTCATCAGACAGCACAATGAAATAAATCACATCTATACTATTACGACCCCCTGCTCACTTCTGTTTGCAACAAGGCAGATATTTCAACCCACCACAGCTTAAATAACTGGCTCCGACCCACCAGTAAAATCATTTCTTGGCTTGTCTTATTGACGTAACTGCCCAACTGTTTGTGGCCCCGCCCACCAGTGCATGATCCTCCGCATCATTGTAGATACGTGTGTATTTTCGCACACTACTGCTTATCCGCTAAGGCACCATGCAATGAGAGGTACAGCAATCCGAAGGACGGAAGTGTACAGGAGAAGCGACTATCCTGTATGCTTAGGCCAAGACACTTAATAGGAACCTGAGCTGTCAATAGACACAAGGGGATGCAGGCACGCTCCGGCACCGGGAGAAAACCTGACTCTTTTCTCCAATTCAGAATATGACGATCATCGTAGCGCGATGCTTCATTAGTGAAAATAGGACCGTAATTAAGTCGTATGCGTAATTGTTAGGTGACATAGGGAGGACCTTTAACCCTTTACACAGAAGTATTCTACTTTGTCATGGGGTACAATTCTGGAGACATTACTTCTTTGAGTCAGTTGCCGAATCATAATGAAGTATCACCCTAAATTGGTGTGTGCTCCAGTACCCATTGGGACCACATAATAAACTAGTTCACATACTCAAAATGATTTGAAATGGTCCAAAGGCCAAGCAGTGACCAAACTGAAGATTCATAAGAAATCTCTAATTACAGAAAGAACAACTTTATGATTAAGTTTAACTTTTGTCCTAATATACCTGGGGCCTTCAATTCTCAAATATGAAACTTCCTCTTCCATTGCATCTTATAGCCCGGAGATGCGCAGCTCTGCCTCTGAATATAAACATTAGAACTCATGTAATCTCTGCCATGTGGGTGAAAACTAGGGCCTCATATCATGTTAGGAAGCTCGGATACTCCTGTCATGACCTGATCAATCTTTAAATAATCAGCTTGAGATACATTGAGATTAATTGCATTTTTAACTGAATAACATTTTGTATGAAATAAGATAATTAAACCTACATTTTATTAATTACTTGTGAAACTACATAACGTATCTTCTTGGCTGATGCCATATCTAGTTCTAGAAGATTGCAGGGGCAGAATTATATGGTAAAACACAGGTGCATACAGACATTATGTATAACTAATGTATGGAGAGGTTCATTTATAAGAGACCCATCTTCGTTTAAAACTTTTTGATACATAGTTCAGCTAGTTTCAAGTGCAATTAATTTCTAAATAATCCTTTATAGTGTTTTTTTTAGATCAATTGTTCTTATACACAGCTTGATAATCCTCTTGGAAGTCATGTTACAGATAACTTTCTAACTTCCTGAAGTCACCATCTAAGTTAGTGCCAGGTGATGGAGCCCTAGAAGAGTGCCGGACCCCAGGTAACCTTGGCTTATAGCTTAATGTATAATCACCACCCCGTAGATATGCCATTTGATTCCAGGCGGCTTAAGTCCGTAATTTACATGATCTGTTTTACAGCTATACAAGTTTATTCGCAGAGATCGTACTCTCACTTTTGTCTTCCCTTTTTACACACTAGCAAAGATACTCTTTATTCTTAAATGTTTCTGTACATCTGGACCTGCCCCCCTATAAAAGTCACATCTGCATGTGTAATTCTGAACCATCCCCATACCGAAGTTTGGGTTGTAGTCTGCAACTCCCCCATAACAAGAAAGTCTGCTTGTGTAGTCTGGACCTCCTCATGACAGGCAGTTTGACCTGTTTAGTCTGGCCTTGCGTCTATAACACGCCGGTCTGCATGACATGTAGTATTGGACTCTCCCCTATAAGACTACGCTGTCTGTGTATTCTGAACCTCCAATCCTTTATCCAATCTGGCTGTGTAGTCCTGATCGATACCCCTGAAAAACACATCTGTCCTAGTGTAGTCCCTGGACCTACCTTAATAACATCTGCCTGAGATATTTGAATCTCTCCTATAATAGCAAGTCTGGGTGGTGTAGTCCTGGATCTCCCACCGATAACAGCTGGTCTGGCTCTTGTAAGTCTTGACTCACCCGCTATAACCAGAAGTCTGGCTCTGGTAGAGTCTGGACAGCCCATATACAGAAGTCTAGGCGTCTTTGCTGGATATCCCATATAATAGAAGTCTGCGCTCGATTATCCTGTAAGCCCTCAATACACACAGTCTGGCTCGTTAGTCCTGTCACTCCCCCTGTAACAGCATCTGGCTCTTAGTCTGGACCTCCCGTATAACAGGCGTCTGGCTCTGTAGGCCCTGGACCTCCCTAACTGAACGTCAGTCTGCTCTGTGTCTGAGACCTCACCCTATAACATCAGTCTGGCTGTGTAAGCATCTGTGACCGTCTCCCTATACCATAGCATCACATCACTGGCTGTGTACGTCTGGACCTCCTCCTTAAGCATCTGCTGCTTTAGTCTGGACCTCCTCCTATAACAGTCTCTGGGCATCTGTTAGTTCTTTACCTCCTCCTATACCAGACATTCCTGGTCTGTGTTTCGCTTTCCGTCTGTTCACTATAACATCATCTGACAGGCCGGGGTCTCGATATCAGATAATGTTCTTCTGACTTTGGGAGTGCTTTTATATATTATACTCCGCACGATAAAATCATTTTAGTGTCAGAAATTGTGTAAAATGGGGTTTCGGTTCTGAGCCTAAATTCAGTGGAGTCATTACTTATCTGATATTAAGACCCGCAAGGGAAACATTGGAATCCGGTGTACGGACGTGGTTGTGAGACATTGGGCCCCACAGGGGACTGTTCTTGTGCCCCGTTTCTATTCTACACACCTCCACTGCAGATTTTCAACAAGAAAATAGAAATCAGGTTTCTTTGCAGAAGTTTTACGATACACTGCGATAATAGGGTGTATAAAGCGGGGATTTGTCTGAATACTGGTCGACCATTGATGTGTTTCTCGGTAGTGATGCGAACACAATGGTTTGGACATTGCGAATCTATCTATGAGTCCCCAAGGAAATGGTAACAGTTTCCGTGAAGAACGGTACTGATGGTGGGCCCGACAAAATTAGGGTGTGTCGCAGTGGAAACGCGTCCCACTATATTAACTGGGTGTCTACTGGTTATATAGCTATTGTTGATATTAATTCAGAAATTGTATAAAATGGCTCCGGGAGACTGTACTTTTTAATATCGCTCAGGTCCCTTTGATTGTGACCGTAGGATGTTGCTGTCCTTTTTACCAGTCTGTAATTGGAAGTCATTATTCTTGTCTATGCGGTGGTACTGTGTGGGGAAGATGCATTGCTCACTCTGCCTCTGCCTGAACGAAATTTAAGAAATTGGTCAGTGAAGGTGAACTCATTGGTTGGTATTACTAGACTAGAGATTGGGATCAGTCTCGTGGTGACACGTATGTTCTCACAAATTTAATCCAGTGTATTACATGAGAAAAACCCATTACAACTAACAGCACTGATGGGTCAACGTATCACTTTAGTGAATCAGTTTTTGCACATGCAAATGTAGTAACGAATCTGTTTAAAAAATTCTTCTTTCATACCGAGGGCAATTGCCATTAGTTAACATGGGCAGTAATTAATAGTTGTAACCACGGTGTTATCTGTCTCTTTTTATACTATTTTTAATTGATTCTTTTAAATAATGTTATTATTTAGTATGTCAAGTATTTTCGATCTTACGCGTTTATTATCGTAATAATCTTGATTATGATGGAGGTGTTGCTAGCTGTCGTTGTGACAAAGTCTAATTTCCCCTATGCGGAATAAAGCATTCTCTATCTATTCTATAACAGCAGTCCGGTCTGTGTAGTCTGGACCTCCCCCTAGTAAAGCAGTCTCGGCTGTGAATAGCTCCTCGGATCTCCCCCTATAACATAGCATCTGCTGTGTAGTCTGGAACTCCCCTATACACGCGTCCCGGCTGTGTCGTCTGGACCTCCCCTATAACAGCAGTCCTGGCTGTGTAGACTCATGGAACCTCCCCCTAAACAGCAGTCTGGCGTGTTATCTGGCAGTTTCATTCACTATAACTGACAGTCCGGCTGTGTGTCTGGACCATCCCCTGCTATCACAGCAGTCCTGGGCTGTGGTAAGTCCATGGGAGCCTCCACCCTAATAACAGCATCTGAGCTGTGTAGTCTGGACCTGCCCCGTTTATCAACCGCAGTCCGGCTGTTAGTTCCTGGCCTGCCCCCGTATAACCAGCAGTCCGGCATGTGTAGTCTGAACTCCCCCCTATAACAGCATTCCTGCTTTGTTCCTGGACCCCCCCTATACACAGTCCTGTCTGTGTATTTCTTGTACCTCCCCCTATCAACCGCACAGTCTATTCGTCTGTCTCTCAAGATCTACGGTTTAGTTTCCTGACCGTCCCCCATATCACAGCAGTCGGCTGTGTCGTCTGTACCTCCCCCTTACCAGCAGTCTCGGTTGTGTAGTCTGTACCTCCCTCCTATAACAGCAGTCGGCTGTGTCGTCTGTCACCTCCCCTATAACGCATCATGGTCGTGTTAGTCGGAACTCCCCCTATAACAGCATCTGGCTGTGTAGTTCCTGGAACCTCCCCATACACATCTCGGCTTGTGTAGTCGGACCTTCCCCCTATAACAGCAGTCATGGCTGTGTATTCTGGAACCTCCCCCTATAACAGTGCATCGGAACATACTGTGGCTGTGTAGTCTGCAGTTTTCAACTACAGAAAAGATGCATAAGATCCATGTATCCTACTTGATACCTTAAAGTTACCATAGCCATAGTGAGTACTTTAAGGGCCATACAGTAATGTACTGATTGACAAGTTGACTTCATGGTGAAATGTCTAACATGGGCATAACTAGATTTAGAGCATTTCACTTTACTTCGCCTATTTATGGAAATTTGGGTTTCCTCTCTGTAAGATGTTCTTTGTTTATGATATATAAAAAAACGTTTTTAGGAAACCGATCTTAACTCTCGTACACTTACTCTGTTATGCGGTCTTGATTCTTCGTTCGTAGCTAATCTTAGTGATCATCTATTACTTTTGTATTACATTGTGCACAATATTACCTTACTGGCTTCACTGTTCATGCTAAAATGCTTTCTATAGAGATACCAGGGAACTATGTTTATTCGTCCCCACTGATACAACATTCAATTCTATTACACATGGACCTACTAGTAAAAGTTTGCTGTTTATCTAGGAGATTCCTAGGCTGCTAGTCTATAACTAGGTGGGTCGTGCAAATTAATTTGTACGACCCTGTCCATGTAATAGCCTCTATGCCATCATCCCCATTGCCTCCTCGGCCATGTCACCGCAGTGTCCCTTACCTATCAGCCTGGAATCACCAAGTCGTATTTATACTGTCTGACTCCCAATTCAGCGTACATGGGGAAACTTGCCCTTCCTACAAAGCTTGAGAAACTTAGAGGTCCTCTGGCCCTTGGACAATCTTCTGATGGCCCCTTGCTATTTACAAATCAGACTTGATGCATGAAATTCACTATTGTGTGTCTATTACTCTGTTGTAAAAAAAAATGATCGTGCCGCTCTGTTATTGTTTTATCATCATTCGTCTAGGATATGCAACCAACCCTCAATGTTGTACGTCAGCATTTATGATGAGGGATGGAAGGTGCTCCACTTAACACTTGATTTCCATTATTGCTCTCCCCCATGTGGCCATAACTGGAGAAAATAATGAAAACGCAAAATTGGTAGTACTGAGTCTTGTGATTGCTAGCTACTCATGTCCTAACTTCCCCCCCCCCCTCCCTCACAATTCTCGATCACAAGCCAAAAATAAATACCTTTTCAGCATGATTCATCTCCCCATAACACAGTTGTCATAAGTTCTATAAGACATAGGTGAAAGTAGTTCTAGTAACTTACGAATTGATGCTTCTTCTCCTTTTGGTACAGAACACTGGAGACTTATCCTGGCTGCATTCAACGCCTGAATGCTCCGTGCCAGCCACCTCCCCACTGTGCAACATAGACAGGACATTCACTTACAGCACAGTGCCACCTGTATAATATACTGTGCTCCTAACTTAGACTTCCCCCTTACACCAACAACGATCTCACTGTGCTCCTAAATTATTCTTACCCCTCACATACAAATGACCACACTGTGCCGCTAAAATAGTGCTACTCCTCAGCACCCAACAGCTGACCACACTGCCCCTAAATAATGCTCACCCATCAAACCACAACTGACCACACTGTGCCCCTAAATAATGCTTACCCCTCACACCACAACTGACCACAATGTGCTCCTAAATAATGCTTAGCCCTCACACTACAAATGACCACACTGTGCCTCTAAATAATGCTTACCCATCACACCACAACTGACCACACTCTGCCCCTAAATAATGTTTACCCCTCACACCACAACTGACCACACTGTGCCCCTAAATAATGCTTACCGTGTATGATTAGCACCCTGGAGCGCTGGACATCTTGTCCCCACGCAGGGTGCTTAGAATTAAAAGTTTGTTTTCCAGGTGATCCCGTTGTGTCTAGGCTAGCGACGGACAGTGCCGGGACCAAGATGAGGAGGATCATAGGTGAGTATTTGTAGCCTTTTTTTTTTTCTTATTTTCAGTGGTTGATTTTCTTTAACTGCACCATACTTTTCAATTTTCATCTGAAAAAAAAGTGCCTGAAACCCTCTGGCAGTTGTAGCAAAAGAATTTGGTTGTTCCAAGTCTGTGATTTCTACAATATTGTATCTTTACAACTTGACAAACTCATTCGAGTCTGAGAGACAAATGCAAGAGAGGACAAGATAATGCAGATAATCTCCATGTGTAATTATTTTAACCCCTTCACGACTTGGCCTTTTTTAGTTTTTTCACTTCCATTTTTCACTCCCCACCTTCAAAAATATATAACTTTTTTATTTTTCCACATAAAGAGCTCTGTTATGGCTTATTTTCTGCGTAACAAATTGCACTTCGTAGTGACGGTATTCAATATTCCATGGCGCGTACTGGGAAGCGGGAGAAAAATTCCAAATGCAGTGAAAATGGTGAAAAAACACATTTGCGACACTTTCTTGAGGGCTTGGATTTTACAGCTTTCACTGTGTGCCACAAATGACATGTCTAATTTATCCTTTGTGTCGGTACGATCACGTGGATACCAAATTTGTATGTTTTTATAATGTTTTCATACATTTAAAAAATTAAACCTCCTGTACAAAATTTTTTTTTTGATTTTGCCATCTTCTGGCGGCAATAACTTTTTCATATTTTGGTGTACTTCAGCTGTCGGTGGTGTCATTTTTTGCGACTTTTGATGGCGTTTTTCATTGCTATCATTGTATGACTGTGCGACCTTTTGATCACGTTTTTAATTTTTTTATATTTTCCAAATGGCAAAAATTTTATTTTTGACTTTGGACGCTATTTTCCGTTACAAGTTTTAACGCAATGAAACAGTAATATATTTTGATAGATCGGACATTTCGGACGCGTGTGATACCTACTGTGTTTATGATTTTTACTGTTTATTAATATAATATCAGTTCTAGGGAAGGGGGTGATTTGAATTTTTTAGGTTTTTTTATTATAATTTTTTGTTTTTAAACTTTTTTTTACTTTTACTTTTACTATTTTTCAGACTCTCTAGGGTACTTTAACCCTAGGTTGTCTGATCGATCCTACCATATACTGCCATACTGCAATATGGCAGTATATGGGGATTTTACTCCTCATTCATTACAATGTGCTGATAGCACATTGTAATGAATGGGTTAAAACGAGACTGCTTCGGGCCTTCGTGAGACCCGAAGCTGTCATGGCAATGGATCACCGCTCCCCGTGACGTCATCGGGGAGCGGCGATCCGCGGCAAGATGGCGGCCATCTTTTTGGAGCCTCCGGCAGCATTGCTAGCACCGATCGCGGGTGTTACCGGTAAGCCTTTGCTGCAATATGCAGCAAAGACTTACCGGCTATGGAGAGGGCTCGGCACGCGAGCCCTCTCCATGTACCGGGACCCGGCGCGCGCCGTACTAGTACGACGCGCGTCGGGAAGGGGTTAACACTGCAGCTGGATTTGCTCGCCAGTTCAACACTTATAAGGATAAGGATCTGTCTTGTCATACAGTGTCTTGACATTTAAGAGCAGTTGGACTGAAAGCCCACTCTGCAGTGACCAAACCTCTCATTTAGTAGAAAGAATCAAAAAGCCAAAAGACTCCTTTGCTTTTGTGGTCCACAGTTCATTTTAGTGATAAAAACAAATACGGGTCTGATGGGAAACATCATGTTCACTGATAAACTGGGGACAGACCGAACCCAAAGTGTGTAAAGAAGTCAAAGAAAGGTGATTGAGGAAGTGTCGTGTTTTGGGAAATGTTTTCTGCAGCAGTAGTTGGACCTCTCATACAGTTACCTGAATGCAAGTGTGTATCAGTACCTTTTTCAACAAGACGTGGTTCCGTCCTAATGTTTTTCATGCAGGACCATGCCTCTTGTCATACAGAAAAACAGGATCCTTGAAACAAAACATTGAAATAATGAAATGGCAAGCCCAGAGTCCGGGTCTAAATTTAATAGAAAACCTCTGGAAAATCCATGGTGACAAGGTTACGGCCAAGAAACCCACAACATTTACAGACCTGTGGAAGAGACTGGAAGGAGATTGGACTAGAATCCCAGCAGAGCCGTGTGAGAGACTAGCGATGTCCTGTGGTCGCACATGTGCTGAAGTCATTCACAGCAAAGACCGGTGCACTCCCGACTGATTTGTAACCTTTGGAATATTTAGTTATAATCTTTCTCTGTGCTCCAGTCATTGCTGTTCTCTAATTATGATTGTCACATTCTTTGCTAAATAAATTTGTTGCTACTTGATAATTTTTTAAAACACTGTTCTGGTGGCATGATGTACCCCTTACAAAAATCCATCAAATGTTCCTCAATGGAGATTACATTATTTCTGTATAAAACAAGTGATCATAGATTGCTCTCTAATTTTGATCTCAATCTATGTGCACCACTAATATTTCTGACCTCAAATAGCTTCAACATGCTTTTGGATGGAACAAACTTTGTTATAATTTTGTATGTGCCATATGCTAATTAGTCCCAAATAATCAATTGGTTGTTTCCTATAGTATTCACAATCTTTAAAGGGGTATTCCAGTAATCAGCATAATTCATATAGAAATGGGTCCTTAAAATATAAGGTAATGTGTAATTAGTTGTTATTTAAAATTTTACTCCCCTTAGCAGAAAAAGCTGGTGACATAGACTGTAATGAAGAAATAAAATGCTACTGGCCCTTTAATCAGTCCGTTAATTTCCTCTGCGCGGTCCGTTACAGAGCATACACAGGACAGAAGATGGCCGCTGGTCACATGTCCACATCACATGTCCTGCACCTGCCTGGGCAGGTCATGTGATCACCACTATGTTTGGCTGTAGTCGGTTGGTTGCAGTGCATCCAGTATGGCCAGTGTTGTGGTGATGGCAGTTACACATCATTACTATGGTAACAGAGCAAGAAAACCTGTTAGATCATCACTGGGAGCAGTGCATAAGAAGGAGGAGGAGTTACTGAGAACTAAAGGCTCATGGAACATGTAGTTTCCAGTGGCGGCAATCTTAGTGATAACTCCACCTTTTTTAGAGAGACCATACATTTTGTAAATCATAAAATCAAACTATTAAAGCTCCGTTTTGTGACTAATGACATTGATTATTGTTGTATTCATTTATTTATATCATCATGGCTTTTTGTTTTCAGACGTTCATATTCCTGGAATACCCCTTTAAGGGAATCTGTCACCACAATTTGCTTACCTGAACTTACCTTTTGCTTTTATTGTCCACCTGCTTTTCCAGGCCACAAATATGCAAATTAGACTGAAGTGCTTTGGCAGAGCACTTGAACGCTTCAACTCCACATCTCACTGAACCCAGGAGAGAAGGCGTTGTGGGTTGGAAGTGTAGCCGGGAGGGATTGTGATTGCTAAAACAATGTATGGGTGGCATGCATGGGCATAGACCAATGTAGTATGGTATTTAATTTGGTTAGATAATTTGGGGTTTCTGATTCCCTTTGTTAAAGGGTACCTACAATGTTGTCTTGTTACCACCCAAACGTCATGGTATGTTATGCCAAAAGAAGTTGTGCTGTTATGTGCCGAATAGTCTGAACTGTTGGGCCCTAGACATCTTTGGCCCCATGGCAGCCAATATGCTCACTACAGTGGCAGCAATGCTCCTTCCGATAACCACATAAAATCATTCTCTTTAGGGAGCAAGGTCCACTTCCCACTTTTGACAGAAACAAAAAACTAAAGGTGAACTGAAGGTCATCCGTTAACTTAGACGTTTATCGACCTTCCGTTACGCATTAACAGAGGAGATGCAAGCTTCTGCATCATTTTTTCAGCTACTCAAAGGTATATGCAGCAGAACCCGACTAAAACGTGTAATTTTAGCCTTATCCAAAAACGTCTCATTTCTATCTATTAGAAAATGTTTTCTTCTCCGTTAATGACCATTTGTCAGGACACAACTTGCAAAGGTCAGAAGACGCCTCATACCAGAGGAAGGAAGGATCCTTCTGAATTTGTTCCCCACCAGACGGCGGCAAATAGATTATTTTCATTATTAATTAATAACTCTACTTTCCAGGGCAAGGACATCTAAACCTACAGAAATTAGAAAGAATTTCAGCTTTCTGAAATAGCTACTAATCTGTATGTCTTAGCTGTCATCTATGTAGCTGGTATAACACTGGGGCACATTTACTTACCTGTCCTGCGCAATCCCCGAAAGTGCATTGTCTGTCCGGAATGCACATCTGCCGCGATTCAAGAAGATTGTGCTCCCGATTTCCTGCATGTGTCACTTCCCCGCTCAGGTCACTCGGAGTTGACCTTTTTCTTCCTGGTCTTTGTAAGTGCTTGATATTGCGTCACAATTTAAATGTTAAATCCCATGCCGGCCGTGGGACCCTTAGTAAATGGGGCACATTTACTTACCCATCCGCTGGAGTTCACTGAAAGTGCATTGTCCGTGTATAATGCACTGTGCCGCGATTCACTAAGATCGTGCGCCCGATATCCTGCATGTGTCGCTTCTTCGCTCAGGTCCGACGGAGTTCTTCTTCTTCCTGGTGCATGTTAGTGCTTGATCTTGCGACACAATTTGAAAGTTAAATCCCGCACTCAGTCCAAATCAGTCGGATTGTCTGATGGCAACCCCCCTCCAATTCGTGTCGCCATGGTAGCCAGCGCAGCTGTGCCAAATTACAATCGTGTGCTCCAAAATCCCAGTAGGTAATCCCCGAAAAAGGTGCACAGTCTGACAAAAGTGCAACCTTTAGTAAATGAGCCCCATTGTCCATAGTCACAAGGAATTTGCTCCATACTCTGTGTAGTGGTTGGTCGCTCATTGTCTATTAGCAGAGATAGCTGCATGCTGTGCTCCGCAGTTTATGGCGCACCCATAGTATTGCATGGATGCATGCTCAACCTTCTGCCTCATGTTGTTACTGAGAATGGAAGCCCACCTGCTCAAGAAATGCCGGGATCAATTCTTGTGATCAGCAGGCTCCTCCCCCACCGATAAGATTGTTTGGGCCAACCTCTGTATATGGGTATTCGGGTAAAAAAAACACTAGGATTGACTAAACAAGAAGTAGCTGGTAGATCAGTCTGTAGTAATCCTAAAGACTTTCCACACATGCTTAACTAGGAGGGATTAAGACTACCATTGGGCCTGGTGAAAATTGTTTGCCCCAGCAGTTTAATTTTTTTTAATGGTTTGCCACTTTCTGCCAACATTACTGCCTATATACAGTGCCAATTGTTTTTTTGGAAAAAAGAGAGGAAATCTCTTCTGTTTGGTTTTGTGTTCTGTTTTATAAGGACCTTTTGAAGTTCTTGGAGAAGCTCCTCTTACATGTTCTGACAGCGTCGAACTGGAATGTTATAAAATCATATTAAAAAAATCTAATAATCTATAATATATTGGAATCATCCTATATGAAATAGATCATAATTTCTAATAATTACTCAATTAACTTCCAAATTAAGATATTTGGAGATTTGATGCTCTGGTGGGCCAGTCCGTCACTGCATGTATAAAGAATAAAGGGTTGGTGATCCCTCTCCTTATCATCTCTGCAGGGCAGAATGAAACTTGCTAAATGGTTTGGATAGACATGGGTGGCTGCTCAAATTACCAATATTATATTCCATTACTATTAATTCAAAGAAGGGACTTAAGATCCACATTCTCATAATTAGTGGGATTCCCAGCAGTCAGAACCTGAGTAACCTGAAGTTATCCCTTTTTCAGTGGATCTTGGACAGCTTTTATGATAATGATAGGACTCTACTGAGGCTGCACAACTCTAAACAGAAGAGTTAAAGGGAACCTGTCATCAAGAACAGGCACAATACATCTTACTTACCCCCTGCTGTGCCTTTGTTGACAAGTGCAATTCAGACACCCCAGCTTAAATCTGGCTCCTCCCACCAGTAAAATCATTTCTGGCTTTGTCTATATTGACTCTGCCCACTGTTGTGTGGCTCCGCCCACCAGTGCATGATCCTGCCCATCATGGGGTACGTGTGTATTTTCGCACACAGTGCTTACTGCTAAATTCACCATGCAAGTGAGAGGGACAGAATCCTAGTAAGGACAGGAAGTTGACAGGAGAAGGACTTCCTGTATGCTTAGGCCAAGATTTAAAAGGAAACTGAGCTGTCAATAGAAAGACGGAGGGGTGCTTCACTGGCAGCCTGGAGAAAACCTGACTCTTCTCTTCAGAATATGACTCATCTATACTTCTTTACATATTAAAATAAGGGCTGTATTAATTAAGTGGTAGATAACTTTAGGTGACATAGGGAGGACCTTTAACCCTTTACCAGAAGGTATTACTTGTATCAGGTGTACAATTCCGGTGACATGTTTTCTTTAAGTCAGCTACTGAATATAGGAAGTCTCACCCTACTGTGTGTACTCCAGTACCCAGTGAGACCACATAATAAACTAGTTCACATACTCAAATGATTTGAGAATGGTCCAAAGGCCATAGCAGTGACCAAACTGAAGATTCATAAGAAGATTCATCTAATTACAGAAAGAACAACTTTATGATTAAAGTTATAACTTTTGTCCTAATATATGGGGCCTTCAAGTTCTCAAATAGTGAAACTTCCTCTTCACATTGCATCTTATAGCCCGGAGATGCGCAGCTCTGCCTCTGAATGAATAAAACATTAGAACTTCATTAATCTCTGCCATGTGGGGAAAATAGGCCATCATATCATTTAGGAGCTCGGATCTCCTGTCATGCTGAGGCAATCTTAAATAATCAGCCTTGAGATACATTGAGATTAATTGCGTTTTTAACTGATAACATTTTGTATGAAAATAAGATAATTAGAACTAATTGTTATTAATTACTTGTAAACTAATAACGTATCTTCTTGGCTGATGCATATCTATTCTAGGAATTGCAGGGGCAGATATTGGTAAACACAGTGCATAGACATATGTATATAAGATAGAGAGGTCATTTTAAGAGACCCATCGTTTTAAGACTTTATTTCTAGGTTCCTATTTCAGTGCAGATTAATTTCTTAATATATCTTTATAGTGTTTTTAGATAAAATTTTCTTATACACAGCTTTAAATCTCTTGGATAGTCATAGTATAAAGATAACTTTCTAACTTCCTGAAGTCACCACTAGAGGGAGCTGAATGGAGCACCTAGAATAGAGTGCAGGACCCCAGGTAACTTGGCTTATAGCTTATGTATAATCACCACCCCTAGATATGCCATTTGATTCAGGGCATTAGATCACAGTAAATTTACAGTGTCTGTTTTAAGCTCATAAAATTTATCCAGAGAGGACAGCCTCAGCTTTTGTCTTCCCTTTTTCACACTACAAAGAACTCTTTAGTTCTTAAATGTGTCTGTAATCTGGACCTCCCCCTATAAAAGCAATCTGGCTGTGTATTCTGAACCTCGTCTATAACAGCGGTCTGTCTGTGTAGTTTGGACCTCCCCCTATAAGAGCAATCTGTCTGTGTATTCTGAACCTCATCCTTTATCCGCAATCTGGCTGTGTAGTCTGGACCTACCCCTGAAAAAACATCTGTCTGTGTAGTCTGGACCTACCCTTATAACAGTCTGCCTGAACAGTTTGAATCTCTCCCTATAATAGCAATCTGGGTGTGTAGTCTGGATCTCCCCCGATAACAGAAGTCTGGCTCTGTAGTCTGGACATCCCCATATAACAGAAGTCTGGCTCTGTAGTCTGGACATCCCCATATAACAGAAGTCTGGCTCTTTTGTCTGGATATCCCCATATAATAGAAGTCTGGCTCTTTAGTCTGTATAGCCATCAATAACAACAGTCTGGCTCTGTAGTCTGCACCTCCCCCTGTAACAGCAGTCTGGCTCTGTAGTCTGGACCTCCCCTATAACAGCAGTCTGGCTCTGTAGTCTGGACCTCCCCTATAACAGCAGTCTGGCTCTGTAGTCTGGACCTCCCCTATAACAGCAGTCTGGCTGTGTAGTCTGGACCTCTCCCTATAACAGCAGTCTGGCTGTGTAGTCTGGACCTCCTCCTATAACAGTCTGCCTGTGTAGTCTGGACCTCCTCCTATAACAGTCTGGCTCTGTAGTCTGGACCTCCTCCTATAACAGCAGTCTGGCTGTGTAATCTGCAGTTTTCACTATAACATGCATCTGGACGAGCCGGGGTCTGAGATCAGGATAATGTTCTTCGACTTTGGGAGTGCTTTTAATAGGATTATCCCGAAACGTTTATGTCAGAAATTGGGTAAAATGGGGGTTGGTTCTGGCCTAATTCAGTGGATCTTTAATTATCTGATATTAAGACCGCAGAAGGTGAAAATTGGAAACACGGTGTCGGACGTGGTTGTGAGTAACATTGGAGCCCCACAGGGGACTGTTCTTGCCCCGTTTTTATTTACCACCTACACTGCAGATTTTCAAAAAAATAGAAATCAGTGTTTCTTGCAGAAGTATTCGGATGACACTGCGATAATAGGGTGTATAAAAGAGGGAGATTTGTCTGAATACTGGTCGACCATTGATGTGTTCTCGGAGTGATGCGACACAAATGGTTTGGAATTGAATCTATCTAAGTCCAAGGAAATGGTAATCAGTTTCCGGAAAGAACGGGATACTGATGGTGAGCCGACAAAGATTAGGGGTGTCGCAGTGGAACGCGTCACAAACTATAAGTATCTGGGTGTCTATCTGGATGATAAGCTATTGTGGCATATTAATTCAGAGAAATTGTATAAAAAGGCGTCCGGGAGACTGTACTTTTTAAGATCGCTCAGGTCCTTTGATGTGGACCGTAGGATGTTGCTGTCCTTTTACCAGTCTGTAATTGGAAGTGTTTTATTCTATGCGGTGGTATGTTGGGGAAATAATGCTCGCACGACTGACCTGAACAAATTTAAGAAATTGGTCAGGAAGGTGAACTCAATTGTTGGTATTAAGACAGAGGATTGGGAGTCAGTCTTGTGTGCACGTATGTTCTCCAAATTTAAATCCATTGTATGTAATGAGAAAAACCCATTACATAACACACTGATGGGTCAACGTAGCACATTTAGTGATCGTTTTTTGCACATGAAATGTAGAACGAATCGTTTTAAAAATTCTTTTATACCGAGGGCAATTGCATTAGTTAACATGGGCAAGTAATTAATATGTAACCACGGTGTTATTCTTCTTTTTATACTTTTTATTGATTCTTTTTAAATAATTGTTATTATTTATATGTAAAGTATTTTGTATCTTACTCTGTTTGTATATGTATATCTGTGATTATGAATGGAGGTGTTGCTGCTGTCGTTGTGACAAAGTCAATTTCCCCTATGGGGACAATAAAGCATTCTATTCTATTCTATTCTATAACAGCAGTCCGGCTGTGTAGTCTGGACCTCCCCCTATAACAGCAGTCTGGCTGTGTAGTCTGGATACAGTGTCTGTTTTAAGCTCATAAAATTTATCCAGAGAGGACAGCCACAGCTTTTGTCTTCCCTTTTTCACACTACAAAGAACTCTTTAGTTCTTAAATTTGTGTGTAATCTGGACCTCCCCCCATAAAAGTAATCTGGCTGTGTATTCTGATCCTCCCCATAACAGAAGTTTGGGTGTGTAGTCTGAACCTCCCCCATAACAGAAGTCTGGTTGTGTAGTCTGGACCTCCCCCTATGACAGCAGTTTGACTGTGTAGTCTGGCCTTCGTCTATAACAGCAATCTGTCTGTGTAGTTTGGACCTCCCCCTATAAGAGCAATCTGTCTGTGTATTCTGGACCTCATCCTTTATCCGCAATCTGGCTGTGTAGTCTGGACCTACCCCTGAAAAAACATCTGTCTGTGTAGTCTGGACCTACCCTTATAACAGTCTGCCTGAACAGTTTGGATCTCTCCCTATAATAGCAATCTGGGTGTGTAGTCTGGATCTCCCCCGATAACAGAAGTCTGGCTCTTTTGTCTGGATATCCCCATATAATAGAAGTCTGGCTCTTTAGTCTGGATAGCCATCAATAACAACAGTCTGGCTCTGTAGTCTGCACCTCCCCCTATAACAGCAGTCTGGCTGTGTAGTCTGGACCTCCCCTATAACAGCAGTCTGGCTGTGTAGTCTGGACCTCCCCTATAACAGCAGTCTGGCTGTGTAGTCTGGACCTCCCCCTATAACAGCAGTCCGGCTGTGTAGTCTGGGCCTCTCCCTATAACAGCAGTCTGGCTGTGTAGTCTGGACCTCTTCTTATAACAGCATAGACAAGTGATCATGTGAAATGTCTAACTCATGGGCATTCTAGATTTAGAGCATTTCATTTACTTCTCATATATTATTGGAAATTTGGGTTTCCTCTTGTAAGATGTTGCTTTGTTTATATATATAAAAAAACTGTTTTTATGGAAAATGTAATTATTATGTAAAATTATAATTAATGTGTTGATACATTTAGCTATCTGAGTAGAATCAGTGCTGTTATTAACTTTATATTACATTGTGCACAATATTACGCTTGGCTTACTGTTCATGCTAAAATGCTTTCTAATAGATATCCAGGGAACTATTGTATCTGCCCAACTGAGAAAACATGAAAAATCTATTAAACATGGGAAATCTAATAAAGTGCAGTGTGACTTAGAGAAGATTCCTAGGACTGTGAGTACATAAACAGGTGGGGGGAAAAAGCTGACCTCAATGCCAATGTAATATAGAGCATGACCTACCCATGGCTACCTACAGGAAAGAGCAGTTTACCTACATGCCTGGAATTCACCAAATCTCTTTATATGTCTGACTCTCAATTCAAGTACATGGGGAAACTGCCCTTCCTAAAAGCATTGGAGAAACTAGAGGCCTCTGGGCCCTGGGACCACAACTGACCACACTGTGCCCCTAAATAATGCTTACCCCTCACACCACAACTGACCACAATGTGCTCCTAAATAATGCTTAGCCCTCACACTACAAATGACCACACTGTGCCTCTAAATAATGCTTACCCATCACACCACAACTGACCACACTCTGCCCCTAAATAATGTTTACCCCTCACACCACAACTGACCACACTGTGCCCCTAAATAATGCTTACCCAGTAGTGCTGACACTGACCGCAGTACAATATATGAGGTTGGTGGGCAGTTTACCAGCCGGCAAGGGGGGCCACAAGGACAGGGCCCAATTGACGTCTGGGGGGCGGTACGATCACGTGGATATCAAATTTGGTAGGGGTGAGAATGTTTCCATACATTTAAAAAATTAAACCTCCTGTCACAAATGTTTTTTGTTTATTTTGCCATCTTCGGGGAATAACTTTTTCATTACTTTGGTGTACGGAGCTGTCGGTTGTGTCTTTTTTTTGGCGACTTGGGATGGCGTTTTTTCATTGCTTCAGTTGTAGACGGTGCGACCTTTGGATCACTGTTATTTAATTTTTTTATATATTTTTCCAAAATGGCAAAAAAATTTTATTTTTGACTTGGCCGCTATTTTCCGTTACAAGGTTAAGCGCAATGAAAACAGTAATTTATTTTGATAGAATCGGACTTTTCGGACGCGGTGATACCCTACTGTGTTTATGATTTTTACTGTTATTATATATATCAGTTCTCGAGGGAAGGGGGTGATTTGAATGTTCGGTTTTTTTATTATACTTTTTTTTTTTTAACTTTTTTTATCTTTACTATTTTTTCAAGACTCCGAGGGTACTTTAAATAACCCTAGGTTGTTCTGATCATCCTACCATATACTGCCATAACTGCAATAGGCAGTATATGGGGAATTTTACCTCCTCATTGGCCATTACACATGTGCTGATAGCACATTTTGAATAATGGGTATAAACGAACTGCTTTCGGGCCTTGCGTGGGACCCGCAAGCGTCATGTGCAATGGATTCACCGTCCCCTTGACCGTCATCGGGGATCGGCGATCGCGCAAATGCGGCGCCATCTTTTTGAGCCTCCGCAGCCATTGCCGGGCGTCGCCGGTAAGCACCCGCGATCGTGCTAGGCCGCCGGTCGCTGGGTGTTACCGCAGGCCTTGCTGGCAATATGCGCAAAGCCTTACGTGACTAGAGATGAAGAGGGCTCGAGCACGCGAGCCCTCTCCATGTACCGGACCTCGCGCGCGCCGTACTAGTCGGAAGGGGTAACACTGCAGCTGGATTTTGCTCGCTGTTCACAACTTATAAAGGATAACGGATCTGTCTGTCATACAGTGTCTGACATTTGAAACTCAAGTTGGACTGAAAAGCCCACTCCGTGCAGAGACCAATACCTTCTACTTATTTACTAGAAGAAATCAACAAAAGCCAAGACTCCCTTTGCTTTTGTGGTCCACAGTTTCATTTTAGTCATAAAAACAAATACGGTCTTGATGGAAACTCATGGTCACTGTGAACTGGGGACAGACACGAACCCAAAGTGGTAAAGAAGTCAGTGGAAAGGTGATTGAGAAGTGTCGGTTTTGGGGAATTGTCATATTCTTCAGCATTGTTGTTCCTCCTACGTTATCCTGGCAGAGTGAATGCAACGTGGTATCAGTACCTTTTCACAAGACGTGGTTCCGTCCTAACGTTTTCATCGGCACACCATGCTTTGTCATAACAGAAAAACCGGAGGTCCTATGAAACAACATATCGAAATATATAAAGGCAATCCCAGAGTCCGGGTCTCTAATTTATTAGAAAACCTCGGAAAATCCATTGTGACAAAGGTCAGGGCAAGAAACCCGACAACATTTACAGACCTTGGAAGAGAACTGGAAGAGTATGGCAGAATCCCACAGAGCCGTGTGAGAGATAGCGATGTCCTGTGGTCTCCATCTGCGTGAAGTCATTCACACAGCAAAGACCGGTGCCCTCCCCCGACTGAATTTGTAACCTTTGGAATATTTAGTTAAAATCTTCTCTCTGTGCTCCATCATTGCTGTTCTCTAATTATGAATTCGTCACTTCTTGCAATAAATTTGTTGGGCTCGTGAGTCGTGTAATGTTTTAAAACACTGTTCTGGTGGCATGAATGTACCCCTTGACAAAAATCCAAATCAAGGTGGAAATTTACCTCAATGGAGAGTTCATTATTCTGTATACAAAAGCAGTAGATCACTAGATTGCGTCTCTAATTTTTGTATCTCGATCGACTTGTGCACCACTAATTACTGGACCCTCAATAGCTTCACATTCTTTTTTGGATAGGAACAAACTTTGTTATATCTTTGTATGTGGCAGTATTCTAATTAGTCCCAATATCAATTAATGTGGTTTTTCCTATATAGTTCACAATCTTTAAAGGGGTATTCCAGTAATCAGTCATATTCATATAGAACTGGTCCTCTAAAATATAAGGTATGTGTAATTTGTTATTTAAATTTTGCTCCGCTTAGATAGAAAATGCTGGTGACAACCTGTAAACTGGAAAATACAAGTCTACTTGGTCCTTTAAAGATCTCCGTTAATTTTTCCGTCCCGGGTCTGTTTCAGGCCAACAGAGTCTGCTGGGTGCACATGTCCCACACATGTCCTTTACCTGCCTGGGCAGGTCAGGATGTGATCACCACTGATGGGTTTGGCTGTTCGGTTCAGTGTAAGTGCATCCAGTTGACCGTGTTGTGGTGATGGCAGTTACACACTAACATTACTATGGTAACACAGGCAAGAAAAGCCTGTTAGATTCATCACTGGGAGCATGAGCATAGAAGAGGAGGATCGAGTGAGTCTGGATAACAAAGGAATCATGGAATGTAGTTTCCCATGGCCGGCCATCTTATGGATAACTCCACCTACTTTAGAGGGCCATACATTTTGTAAATCAGACAAATCAACTATAAGCCCAGTTTTGTGACTAATGACATTGAGTATTGTGTATTCATTTATTATACATCAGTGGCTTTTTGTTTTTCAGCAACGTTCATATTCTCCCGGAATACCCCTTTAAGGGAACATCTGTCACCACACCAAATTGCTTACCTGAACTTACTTTTTGCTTTAATTGGTTCCACCTGCTTTTCCAGGCCACAAATTATGCAAATTACTGAAGTCTTTGGCAAAGCACTTGAACGGTTCAACTCCACATCCTCACTGAACCCAGGCGAGCAGGCGTTGTGGGTTGGAGGGTAGCCGGGAGGGATTGTATTGCTAAAACCCAATTATGGTGCGCATGCATGGCATGAGACCAATGTGTATGGTAATTTAACTTTGGTTAATATTTGAGGGTTTCTTGATTCCCTCTTGTTAAAGGTAACCTAAATGTTGTCCTTGTTATGGAGTTTTATGTTTATGCCAAAGAAGTTGGTGTACTTTATGTTCCGAAATAGTCTGAACTGTTGGGTACCGCTAGACAGCTTGCCCCATGGCAGCAGAATAGCCCACTACTAGTGGCCGATCATGCGCTCCTTCTCGAAACACATAAATCATTCTCATTTAGGGATCAAGGTCGAACTTCCCACTTTTGACAATAACAAAAAACTAAGGCATAACTGAAGGTCATCTTAACTTAGACGTTTATCGACCTTCCGTTACGCATTTCAAGAGATCGCACTGTCATGCATCATTTTTTCTCAGCTCTCAAAGGTATATGCATCCAGAACCCGACTAACGTGTATTTTGCCTATACCAAAAACGCTCATTTCTACCTATGTAGAATAGTTTTCTTCTCCGTTATGACATTTGTCAGGAACAACTTGCAAAGTCAGAAGACGCCTCATCAGAGGAAGGAAGGATCCTTCTGAAATTTGTTCCCACACCAGATGGCTGCAGAATATATTTATTTTATTAAGTATACTCTACTTTCCAGGGCTAAAGGACCTCTAAACCTAACAGAATTAGAAAGAATCTCGCCTTACTGAAATAGCTACTAATTCCGTATGTCTGTAGCTGTCATCTAGTATGCTGGATACACACGGGGCACCATTTACGTTACCTTCCCTTCGCATCCCCGAAAGTGCATTTCTGATCAATGCCATCATCCTGCCTGTGATTCAAAGATTGGTGCTCCCGATTCTCCTGCCATGTGTCCTTCCCCGCTCAGGTCAGTCGAGTTGAACCTTTTTCACTTCCTGTCTCTAGTAAGTGCTTGATATTCTCCCAATTATGTAAATCCCATGCCGGGCCGTGGACCCTTTTAAATGGGGCACATTACTTACCCATCGCTGAGTTCACTGAAGTGGCATGTGTCCGTTTATAGTCACTGTGCCGCGATTCACAAGAGTCGCCCGATATCCTGCCTGGTGGCTTCTTCGCTCAGGTCCGACGAGTTGCTTCTTGCTTACCTGTGCATGTTATGTCATTGATCTTCGCGACACAATTTTAAAGTTAAATCCGCGCTTCATGTCTCCAATATCAGTCGGATTGTCCTGATGCAACCCCCTCGCAATTCGTTGTCGCCATGTAGCCAGCGCAGCTGTGAGCCAAATTACAATACCGTGTGCTCCAAAATCCCAGTAGGTAATCCCCCGAAAAAGGTGCACATTCCTGACAAATTGCAACCTTTCAGTAAATGGACCCCATTGTCCAAGTCACAGGAATTTAGTCCATACTTCTGTGTAGTGGTTGGCGCGTTCATGTGTCTATTACCGAGATGCTGCATGCTGTGCGTCCGGCATGTTATGGCGGAGCACCCTAGCTACTGGCAGATGGATGCAAGCCAACTCTGGCCTCATGTTGTTACGCGAATGGAGCCCACCTACCAAGAAATGCCGGGATCATTCTGTGATCAACAAGGCACCTCCCCCGCCGATAGGATTGTTGGCCAACCTCTGGTAGGAGGTATCGGGTAAAAAAAACACTAGGATTGACTAAACAGAATACTGGTAATCGTCTGGTAGGCAAATCCTAACGAGCTTTCTCACACATGCTTAACTAGAGGATTAAGACTACCTGGGAGGGCCTGGTGAAAATTGTTTTCGCCCAGCAGTTGTAATTTTTTTTAATGGTTTGCCACTCTTCCTGCCCACATTACTGCTAATATACATGCCCATATTGTTTTTTTGTTTGGAAAAAGAGGGAAAGTCTCCTTCTGTTGAAGTTTCTGTTCTGTGGTATAATGGATAGGGACCTTTGAAGTCTTGGAGTAAGCTTCCTCTTACATGTTCTCCACAGCGTCGAACTGAATGGTTATAAAATCAATCAAAAAAATCTAATAATGTATAATATATTGGAATCATCCTATAGAAATAGATGCAAAATTTCTAATAATACCATTTAACTTCCAAATTGAGATGATTTGGAGAATTTGCTGACTCTGGTGGGCCAGTCCGTCCCTTCATATAACGCGCATAAGGGTTGTGATCCCTCTCAACTTCATCTCTGCAGGCAGAATGAACCTTCTAAATGGTTTGATACGACATGGGTGGCTGCTCAATTACCAATATTATATTCCATTAGCTATTTTATTCAAGAGAGGGGACTTAATCCACATGTCCTCATAAATTAGTGGATTCCCACAGTCAGAATCTGAGTAACTTGAGTGATTCCCTTATTTTCAAGTGGATCTGGACAGCTGGTTAATGACCATATAGGACTCCGTATATGAGGCTGCACAACCAAACAGAAGAGTTAAGGGAAACCTGTCATCAGACACTAGCACAATGAATAATCACTCTATTACTTACGACTCGGCCCTGTCTCTTCTGTTGCAACAAGGCAGGAATTTTCAGACCAACTCCACCGCTTAAATATCTGGCTCCACCCACCAGTAAAAATCTTTCTGGCTTTGTCTTAATTGACGTGCTGTCCCAACTGTTGTGTGGCCCCGCCCACCAGATGCAGTGATCCTGTCCCACATGGTAGATACGTGTGTATTTTCGCACACTACGTGCTATCCGCTAAGTCACCATGCAATGAGAGGACAGCAATCCAGGAAGGACAGGAAGTACAGGAGAGGACTATCCTGTATGCTCTAGCCAAGACTGTAATAGGAACCTGAGCTAGTCATATAGACAAAGGAGGATCGGCACTGTTCTGGCACCGGAGTAAAACCTGACTCTTTTCTCCAATTCAGAAGTATGACGCATCTAGATGCGGGCTAGAGTATAAATAGGACTCGTAATTAAGTCGTAAGCAGTAATTTTAGGTGACATAGGAGGCCTTTAACCCTTTACACAGAAGGTATTCACTTTGTCATGGGGTACAATTCTGGAGACATATTCTTTAAGTCAGTTGCCGAATCATAATGAATGTATCACCCTAAATTGGTGTGTGCTCCGTACCCATTGGGACCACATAAAAACTGTTCACATACTCAAATGATTTGAAATGGTCCAAAGGCCATGAGCATGACCAAACTGAAGATTCATAAGAAATCTCTAATTACAGAAAGAAGCAACTTTATGATTAAGCTTTAAACTTTTGTCCTAATATACTTGGCGGCCTTCAATTCTCAATAGTGAACTTCCTCTTCCATTGCATCTTATATCCCGGAGATGCGCAGCTCTGCCTCTGAATGAATATAAACATTAGAACTTCATGTAATCTCGCATGTGGGTGAAAACTAGGTCCTCATATCAATGTTAGGAGCTCGGATACTCCTGTGCATGACCTGTCAATCTTAAATATATCAGCTTGAGATACATGAGATTAATTGCATTTTAACTGAATAACATTTTGTATGAAAATAAGATAATTAAACCTAATTGTTATTAATTACTTGTGAAACTACATACACGTATCTTCTTGGCTGATGCCATATTAGTTCAAAAATTGCAAGGGGCAGAATAATTGGTAAAAAGCAGGTGCATACAGACATTATGTATAATAAGTATGAGAGGTACATTTTAAGAGACCCATCGTGTTTAAAACTTTTTATCATAGTTCAGCTAGTTCAAGTGCAGATTAAATTTCTTAATCATAATCTTTATAGTGTTTTTTAGATCAATTGTTCTTATCACAGCTGTTACATACTCTATGGATAGTCATGTCATACAGATAACTGTTTCAACTTCCTGAAGTCACCACTAAGATGGCCAGCTGATGGAGCACCTAGACTAAGAGTGCGGACCCCGGTACTTGGGCTTATAGCTTATGTATAATCCACCACCCCGTAGATATGCCTTTGATTCCAGGCCTAGTAAGTCTCGTAAATTTACAGTGATCTGTTTTACAGCTCATACAAGTTTATCGCAGAGACGACATTCATCACTTTTGTCTTCCCTTTTTCACACTACAAAGATACCTCTGTTATCTTAAATGTGTTCTGTACATCTGGACCCCCCCCTATAAAGCCATCTGGCATGTGTATTCCTGAACCCTCCCCATAACGAAGTTTGGGCTCTGTAGTCTGAACTCCCCCCATAACAAGAAAGTCTGCTTGTGTAGGTCTGGACCATCCTCTATGACAGGGCAGTTATGACCCTGTTTAGTCTGGCCTTCGTCTATAACAGCCGGTCTGATGACTGTAGTATTCTGGACCTCCCCTATAAGATGCACGCTGTCGTGTATTCTGAAGCCTCCAATCCTTTATCCAAATCTGGCTGTGTAGTCTTGACAGAATACCCCTGAAAAAAACATCTGTCTAGTGTAGTTCCTGGACCTACCTATAATAACATCTGGCCGACAAGTTTGACATCTCTCCTATAATAGCAAGTCTGGGTGGTGTAGTCTGGATCTCCCCCGATAACAGCGTCTGGCTCTTGTAAGTTCTGGACATACCCCATATCCGAGAAGTCTGGCTCTGGTAGGTCTGGACACCCATATAAGCTAAGTCTTGGCTCTGTTTGCTGGTATATCCACATATAATATGAAGTCTGGCTCTTATCGTTGTACAGCCTCAATAACAACAGTCGGCTCGTTAGTCCTGCACTCCCCCTGTAACAGCATCTGGCTCTGTAGGTCTGGACCTCCCTATAACAGGCGTCTGGCCTGTGTCTGGACCTCTCCTACTAACTCAGTCTGCTCTGTGTTCGGCCTCCCCCTATAAACATGCAGTCTGGCTGTGTAGAATACTGTACGACTCGTCTCCCTATACAGAGACAACATCACTGGCTGTGTATCTGGACCTCCTCCTTAAGCAGTCTGCCTGCCTTTAGTCTTGGACCTCCTTGCCTATAACAGTCTTCTGGGCTCTGTTACTTACCTCCTCCTCTAACAGACAGTTCCTGGTCTTGTAATCTCGTCTTCCGTTTTTCACTATCACATCATCTGACAGCCGGGGTCCGATATCAGGATAATGTTCTTCTACTTTGGGAAGTGCTTTTATATGGATTATCTCCGCACGTATAAACTTTAGTGTCAGAAATTGGGTAAAATGGGGTGTTGGTTCTGTGCCTAATTCAGTGGATCATTCACATTATCGTGATTATTAAGACCCGCAAGAGGTGAAACATTGGAAATCCGTGTCGGACGTGGTTGTGAGTAACAATTGGAGCCCCACAGGGGACTGTTCTTAGCTCCCCGGTTTTATTCTACACACCTCACCTGCAGATTTTCAAAAGAAATAGAAATCATGGTTCTTGCAGAAGTTTCGGATGCACTGCGATAAAGGGTGTATAAAAGCAGGGAGATTTGTCTGAATACTGGTCGACCCATTGATGTGTTCTCGGTAGTGATGCGAACACAAATGGTTTTGGACATTGCGAATCTATCTATGAGCCCAAGGAATGGTAATCAGTTTTCCGTAGAGAACGGAGTACTGATGGTGGAGCGCCGACAAAGATTAGGGGGTGTGTCGCAGTGGAACGCGTCCACAACTATAATTAAGCTGGGTGTCACTACTGGATAAGGCTATTGTGCATATTAATTCGAGAAATTGTATACAAACGCGGCCCGGGAGACTGTACTTTTAATATCGCTCAGGTCCCTTTGATTAGTGGACCGTAGGATGTTGCGTCCTTTTTACCAGTCTGTAATTGGAATTGTATGTATTCTTTCTATGCGGTGGTATGTTGGGGAAGATGCAATTGCTCACTCTGCACGACTGACCTGAACAAATTTAGAAATTGGTCAGTGAAGGTAACTCATTGGGTTGGTATTACGACAGGATTTGGGAGTCAGTCTCGTGTGTGACGTATGTTCTCACAAATTTAATCCATGGTATTAATGAGAAAAACCCATTACTACTAACAGCACTGATGGGTCAACGTAGCACTTTAGTGAATCTGTTTTTGCACATGATAATGTATAACGAATCTTTTAAAAAATTCTATTTATACCGAGGGCAATTGCCATTAGTTAACATGGGCAGTAATTAATATTGTAACCACGGTGTTTTCCTTCTTTGTTATACTTTTTTATTGATTCTTTATAAATAGTGTTATTATTTAGTATGTCAATGTATTTTGATCTTACGCTGTTTATTAGGTATAATCTGTGATTATGAACTGAGGTGTTCGCTCTGTCGTTGTGACAAAGTCAATTTCCCCTATGGGAAGAAAGCATTACTATCTATTCTATTCTATAACACAGTCCGTCTGTGGTAGTCTGGACCTCCCCCTAGTATAAGCAGTCACTGGCTGTGAATAGTCTGACCTCGGATTCCTCCCCTATAACACAGATCTGCGTGTAGTCCTGTGAACTCCCCTATACGCGTCCCGGCGTGTCTAGTCTGGACCTCCCCCTATAACACAGTCTGAGCTGTGTAGACTATGGAACCTCCCCCTAAACAGCATCTGGCGTGTATCTGCAGTTTTTCATCTATAACTGCAGTCCGGCTGTTAGTCTGGACCTCCCCTGCTATTACAGCAGTCCTGGCTGTGGTATGTCCATGGGAGCCTCCACCCTAATAACAGCAGTCCTGAGCTGTGTATCTGAGACCCCCCGTTATCAACGCAGTCGCTGTGTAGTCTGGCCTGCCCCCTATAACAGCAGTCTGGCATGTGTAGTCTGGAACTCACCCCTATAACAGCATCCGGCTGTGTGTTCCTGGACCTCCCCCTTACACAGCTTCTTGTTTTATTCTTACCTCCCCCTATCAGCATATCTATTGCGACTCCTTCGACATCCTGGTGTTTAGTTTCTTTGACGCGTCCCCCTAGTCACCAGCAGTCCGGCTGTGTCGTCTGGACCTCCCCCTATAACCAGCAGTCTCGTTGTGTAGTCTGTACCTCCCCCTATACACAGTCTGGCTGTGTCGTCCTGCACTCCACCATATAACCATCATGTCGTGTTAGTCTGAACTCCCCCTATACAGCAGTCTGGCTGTGTATCCTGGAACCTCCCCCATAAGCAGTCCGGCTGTGTATCTGGCCTCCCCCTATACAGCAGTCAGGCTGTGGTATTCTGGACCCCCCCTATAACACAGTGGCGAAGGCCCCCATACGCGCTGTGTAGTCTGCAGTTTTCACTAGAACAGAAAAGATGCGCACAAGATCCATGTATCCTCACTTGATCTTAAGTTACCATAGCCATAGTAGTTACTTAAGGGCCATACAGTAATTACTGATTGACAATTGTCAGGGAAATGTCTAACTGATGGGGCATAGTCTAGATTTAGAGCATTTCTTTTACTTCCCTATTTTATGGAATTTGGGTTTCCTCTCTGTAAGATGTTGCTTTGTTTATGATATAAAAAAACGTTTTCCTGGAAACCGAATTTAACTCGTCACTTCTCTACTGTGTTATGCGTTTTCGACTCTTCTTCGCTGTAGCTGAATCTTAGTGATCACTTATAACTTTATGATTACATTGTGCACAATATTACTTCTGGGCTTCACTGTTCATGCTAAAATGCCTTTCTACTAGAATACCAGGGAACTATGTGTATCTCGTTCCCCCCACTGGATGAAACATTAACCAATGTCCTATTAACATGGAACCTACTCATAAAAGTTGCATTATCTAGTATCTCCAGGCTGCTGTCATAACGTGTTCGCTGCACAATAATTGTTCGCACCGCACTGCCATCGTAATAGAGCCTCCATCGCCATTCCACCCCATTAGCCTCCTCAGGACCATCGCTATCGCTAGTTTTTACCTACAGGCCTGGAGTCACCAAGCTATTTATATGTCTGACTCCCAATTCACGTACATGGGGAAACTGCCCTTCCTAAAAGCATTGAGAAACTTAGAGCCTCATGGGCCTGGACAATACTTCTAATGTCCCCTTGCTATTACAAGATCAGACTTGATGCATGAAATTCACTTTGTGTGTCATACTGCTGTTGTAATAAAAAAAATGATCCTGCCGCTCTGTTATTGTTTTACATCATCTAGTCTAGGAAATGAACCAACCCTCAATGTTTGTACGTCAAGTCATTTATTGATGAGGGATGGGAAGGATGCTCCCACTTAACCTTGATTTCCATTATTTCTCTCCCCACTATGTGGCATATATGGAGAAAATAATGAAAACGCAAAATGGTAATGTATAGTCTTGTGATTGCTAGCTACTCAGATCCCTAACTCCACCCCCCCCCCCCCCTCTCGATCACAGGCCAAAATGAAATACCATTGTTCAGCATGTGATCATACCATAGACAATTGAATAAGTTCATAGGTAAACATAGGTGAAAGTAGTATCTAGTAAACTTACGAATGATGCTTCTTCTCCTTTGGTACAGAACATGGAGACTTATCCTGGCTGCATTCAACGCCTGAATGCTCCGTTGCCCAGCCATCTCCACCACTGTGCAACATAGACGGACATTCACTTACAGCACAGTGCCCACCTGTATAATATACTGTGCTCCTAAATTAGACTTCCCCCTTACACCACAACATCTCACTGTGCTCCTAAATTACTTACCCCTCACATAACAAATGACCACACTGTGCCGACTAAATATAGTGCTACTCCCACACCTTTAAGCTGACCACACTGCCCCTAAATAATGCTCACCATCAGAACCACAACTGGACCACCTGTGCCCTAAATAATTGTCGTTACCCCTCACACCACACTGAACCTACATGTGCTCCTAATAAGCTTAGGCCTCACACTACAATTACCACACTGTTCTCTAAATAATGCTTACTACCCATCACACCACACGACCCACCTCTGCCCTATATAAGTGTTTACCCTCTCACACACACACATGACCACACTGTGACCCCTAAATAATGCTTACCCTTACCGCCACAACTGATCTCACTGTGCCCCTAAATAATGCTTACCCTTCACACCACAACTGACCACACTGTGCCCCTAAATAATGCTTACCCCTCACACCACAACTGACCACACTGTGCCCCTAAATAATGCTTACCACTCACAACACAACTGAATATAGTCTCTGCCCCTAAATAATGCTTCCCCCTCACGTCACAACTGACCACACTGTACACCTAAATAATGCTTACCCCTCACACCATAACTGACTACACTTTGCCCCTAAATAATGCTTATTCATTAGGGTGAAGTTATCACATTATACTGTATAAAGTATCCCCTGATTTTAAGTTTATTAAAATGATATTTTATTGTTTTTCATAGTCATTAGCAAATACAAATACATATTGTTCCCCCAAAATAAATACATTCTCCCCAATATAAGTTATAAAATTATATTGTTAAATATAGTAGATAATGCAGTATCTTTCTGTCAAATTAATATGGGGACCATTACTACTACTGCATACTTATACATTTCTTTCTTTCTTTTTTTTTAATCGGCCTTAAATAAAATAACAAAGCCCCAACATCTTGTGGCTGGCGTCTTTTATTCACAGCTACACAGCCACTTCTTGTTAATATTTTCATTATTGACCTTGTAGTGGGTTTACACAGTCAAGTTTCAATATTTGCAGATGATACTAAGCTGTGTAAATTAATACTGAGGCCGATAGTTTAGCATTACAGAGGAATTTGTGGAAGCTGGAGGAGTGGGCAGAGAAATGGTTGATGAGGTTTAATGTAGATAAATGTAAAGTTAGGCACTTGGGCCATGGAGACGAAAGGTATAATTATGTTCTAAACAGTCAATTACTTGGTAAAACTGCAGCTGAAAAAGAATTGGGGGTATTGGTGGATGGTAAACTTAAGTTTAGTGACCAGAGCTAGGCGGCTGCTGCTAAGACAAGTAAAATTGTGGGATGTATCAAGAGAGGAATAGATTCTCATGATAAGGACATAATTTTGCCCTTATACATATCACTGGTCAGACCAGTATTGTGTAGTATTTGGAACAAATTTTTTTATAAAAAGGACCATATAGAACTGGAACGGGTGCAGAGGAGAGCAACCAAGATTATTAGGGTAATGTGGGGACTAGAATACAAGGACAGATTACAAAATGTGGGATTATTCAGTTTAGAAAAAAGACGGCTGAGGGTAGACCTCATTATAATGTACTAATAACTGAATGGGCAGTACAAGGATCTCTCCAAAGATCTTTTTATACCTAGGCCTGTGAACAGGACATAGAGGAGAGGCTGTTCTACCATCCCCATAGACAGGGGACATCCTCTACAACTAGAGGAGAGGAGGTTCTACCTTCACCATAGACAGGGGGCATCCTCTACACCTAGAGGGGAACGAGCAGTGAGACTATGGAACTCTCTGCCGCAGGAGGTTGTTATGGAGGACTCTATGTACATGTTCAAGAGAGGCCTGGATGCCTTTCTGGAGAGCAAAAATATCACAGGTTATGAGGAAAAACATTTGTGTAATTCTTAAAGGTTGGACTTGATGGACTTGCTTCTTTTTCCAGCCTTATGTACTATGATAATATGAATCACTGTGTGTGGCCGGAGTAATCAGGACTCTCACTGTCAATCACTCTGTGTGGGCGGGATAATCAGGACTCTTAATATCAATCAAAAGATAAAACACTCAATAAGCTTTTGGTCATCATCATTGCAAGCAGGTGCTAGCCCATAATGTAACTGATTGGAAAATGATGTGTAATATAATTTTGCCCAGTGTCATAATGGATTGGGTCTGTTTCTTAATTTTGCCACTTATCTACAGTGCAGGATAATCTTTTGACAGAACCAGATTGAAGCCGTGACTGAGATTCTTTTAGTCTGGAGCTGCAGGTCCTGCAAGTGCTTTGTCTTTCATCCTAAAGTGCATTAATTTTCTGCAACGTCCCTGCCAATGCGTATGGCAGAGGAATTGTGAATTAGCCCTTTTCCTATGCAATACATAAAGAGGTAATTGAGCAGCAGTAGATTCTACCTGGATAGGCAAGGGTTAAGCATGTTAATGTTATCATCCAATGATGTTCCACTTTTTGTAACTGGAGTTTGATTGGAGGAGACCACCTGACTTGGGAGGAACTAAACCCTTAGTCAGGGGAGGAGTTAGAGGAGAGTTCCAGAAACTTTAGAGAGAGCAGATCTCTTCAGGCCGAGCTCTCAACTCAGGAGGAGCTCTGAGCACATGCTCTGCACACAGGCCTGCTAGGGCTCCATCCAGGCTATTGAGACAACTCCTGAGGTTCCTCTCCAAAATCACTCCAATACTGCACTTGTACAGAATCGTTTGGAGTGTTGTTACCGGTGGTTGAATAAAGAACTGTAAGTTACTTTTATGCACAATATTGCAATATCTATCTATCTATCTATCTATCTATCTATCTATTATTACTTTCTATTCTATGACCATACTGACAGACTTTACAGCAGCAGCCCATGGAGAACCAGCCCACAGCCTTCTCCCTCCAATATTCTTGCATACCACCTCGCTGGAGACCTGTCCGGCGTGTGGAACACCCTCCGAGTCCCCATCACCAAGCACCGTGACACCAGCGTGGCACGTAGCGCCCAACCACCAGCCCCGCCGGTTTTCTCCACGGGGTCCCAGGCTGCTGCGGCTTCCGCAGGGCCGCCAGGCCAGAAGTACAGGCTAGGGCCCCATGGAGTGGGCAAGGGATTGCTTTCGCGTTCCGCCCTGCCTCCCACACAGTCTGACTCCACCCACACCTGCCAAGACGAGCGCCCTTCGAAGGCGCTGCTCCAGATATTGCAATATCTATCTATCTATCTATCTATCTATCTATCTATCTATCTATCTATCTATCTATCTATGACACATACTACAGACTTTAAAGGCAGCCCCATGGAGAACCAGCACCACAGCCTCTCCCTCCATATCATTTCTTGCATACGCCACCTGCTGGAGACCTGCCAGGCTGTAGGACAGCCCTCCGGTCCCCATACCAAGCACCGTGACACCAGCGTGCCTAGGCCGCAACCACCAGCCACTACGGTATCCTGGGCCCCGGCTGTCTCCAGGCCCCAAGAAAAGGCTAGGCCCCGGTGGGGGATGTTGCATTTCCCTTCAGCTCCTCCCCTCTGTACAACTCAATGCAGAGAGCACTTCGGGATGAAGGACCGCCCTCAAAGCACTTCAAGGTTCTGCAGTGTCAAACAGTGTAACTTCTAGATAGTTAATACTATTTAAATGCATACAGGTGGGACAGTACTGGATTTTAGGAAGTATGTTGTGAGTAGAGATGAGGGGACCTGCCATATCTGTTTGGGATCTCTAGCCCTGGACGTATTATCGGATTAGTCGCTGAAAAGCCAATCAGGCAAATGAATGCCCCTAACTACGAGCCATGGATGTGATTGCCAGGGGAACTCCCCCTGGACAATCGGGCGGCCAAACCTACTCTAGTAGGCACCTTCTTCCGGTACATTGTTGTGCCCAGTGACTGTACCTTCTGCCAGAGTAAGATTAATGTGGTGCCTCCTGAGCTTGATAGGCCCAGAGCCCCTGCATGAGTGGTGCATTAAATACTGTACACACCGCCCACCAGAATTGAAATGGCCAATAAGGTTTGTCTGGCTTGGAATGATGAGGGTGGGAAACCACCTGCCAAAATTGATTTGGTAGGGGGTTGCGTTTACTATCCGAAACAAAAGAGCTGCTGCATATCGTGTTGTGCGAGCAAGTACGACATCAAGTTTGTCCCCTATCCCTTTATACTCTTGTGCCTTTATAGTTTTAAATTGCCAGCTGGACACACGTGATAAACAGAGGACTTGAGCAAATGGTCAGTCCCAAGAAAAATAGTACAGGCGCCTCTCAAAGACAAAAAAACAGCACCTTAATGACATGTTTATGTATTGATTGATCCGATTTTCATTTAGTTTATGTAACCCTATGTATACACCTAATTTCATTTATGTTACCCTATGTATACACCTACCTATCCCTTGATGTATTGATTTATGCTTTTTATTTTTGTATTTCTGAATTTGTAGTTTTATGTGAATATAATTAACCTTCTACACACTGAATGAAAACATATGTATTGTATTACCTTGTGTACGGTATTTCCATAGTTTTTGAAATACATTTTTATTACATTTTATTTCGAACTGTTTTAAACAGCATGGAGTAATATATTTCCCGTTCTTCCACTATGGACAGCACTGCTCCCAACACCAGCAATGTAATGAAATCACTATGTCGCTGGCACGGCAAGGTCGAGAACAGCCGCTGCTGAAGAGACCAAAAAGGGGAGTACTTTTTTTTAAATTAATTACTAAATGAGGGAACAAAATGGGACCAAAATGAAAGTTAATTTTAAAAGGGTGCACTAAAAATGGGGGGCATAAGGAGAGGGGGCATTACAAAAGGGTGCACTAGAAATGGTGGTGTAATGGAGGGGGCGTTATAAAAAGGGGCCATATTGAGAATGGGAATTAGATACTGGGTAGAACTAAGTATATTAGAAAACCATTAAAACCACTCCACTTTCTCATGTGGCCCCATAAGAAAATTAATTAATTAAACAGTGTAGCTTTCACTTTTAACAATGTATACGTTATGCGCACAACTTTTAATTAGTAAAGGGGGGCCTCTAGGGCCTTTTAATTAGTAAAGTGGGGCCTCAAGGGCCTTTTAATTAGTAAAGGGAGGCCTCTAGGGTCTTTTAATTAGTAAAGGGAGGCCGCTAGGGACTCTTAATTAGTAAAGGGAGGCCTCTAGGGCCTTTTAATTAGTAAAGGGAGGCCGCTAGGGACTCTTAATTAGTAAAGGGAGGCCGCTAGAGGTTTTTATTAGTAAAGGGAGGCCGCTAGGGGTTTTTTTATTAGTAAAGGGAGGCCGCTAGGGGTTTTTTATTAGTAAAGGGAGGCCTTTTATGACTGTTTTAGTGTCATTCTGTTCTATTTTGGTTGGTGGTGTGCCCCAGGATTTTCTAAGTATAAAAAGTGTGCCGCGGCTCAAAAAAGGTTGAAAATCACTGCCATAGGACACTGTGTGGGCCATGCTATAATTCAGAGCTTGTATAGAGATATAATGTGACTGTGTGCATGAGCAATTAGAGAAATGACTTACTTAAATCTGATTGGTTAATCATGACAGTAGTCACCCATCCGTAGGAGAACGGGACAGCTCAAGGACTTGCATTGTTACAGGATAATTTAGTGGTATGTTTTCTTTTTATCATTCCTTTTGTTACTCCTATAAACCCATATTCTGTCATGTGTAACGCAGTCATTATTCCAGTCATAGAGGTTTTCACCTTTAAGGCTAATTACCCCTAACACAGATTAGAGTCATAGGAAAAACATAAAGGTTTCACTTGCACTTAAGAAAGAGAAATGACTTCTGTGATCAATGGGACTAAAAGAAGGTGCGCCGCCGAGGTCCACGAGGTCGAATAAATAAAAGCAGCCAAGAGACGATGGAGTATATAAAATTATAGTAATTACCGCTGAGAGTCTGAGTAATGTCTGGCAGTGGTAAGAAGCCCGGCGATATTGGAGAAAATAAAGATATAAAAGTAATTATTTCTATTCAGAATCCCAGGTCTAGGAAGATGCTGAATAATTGCTCCACAAAAGAACATTTTATTCTGAGATTTCAGACGAGTAATCAGAGAATGATTTCCCTTCTTCTAATAACGTCTGTACTTTAAGATATAAAATTAAAATATAATCCACGTGAACATCTGAAGTAACACAATGGGCAGAGACTTCAGTGCTGAAGTCCTTGAGATTGTCCTGAAGGGAAAAAGTTTCACGGTAAATTAGGTTATTGCTATAATTTGTCTTAGTGGATCGACGGCTATATAGGGTTGTCATATAGGGGTGTCTATGGTGTCTACTTATATGTAGAATGGGGAACTACTAAGAGTGAAGATTCCTCCAACCCAAGTAAAACTTCAGTATGTAAGAACATAGACTCATGATGGCAGAGTTTGGAGCAGCTGCCTTTTTAGAGCTACTCCACATTGTTTTAGTCTTAACGGGGTGTCTACCACCTTTCCCTAGCATAATAATATGCTGACATTATATAAAAGTGCATATGAATATGATATGCCTCAATTATTTCTATCCATTATGTCATTTTCTGAGAAATTCCCATTGTAATCCATATGCTAATGAGGCAGTTAGTGTACTCGGATGTGTCCTCAGCCCCTGAAGCACTGCTATTCTCCTGCCTCGACCACTGCCCTCTTGTCTTGCCTGGTGAGAAGCACGGGGTGACACTGGAAGAAGAGGGAAGGGATTTAGGTAGGAATAGAAGTGCTCTGGGTGCTGTGGGCATGACATAGGTGCATCAACTGCCTCCTTAGCATACGGCAATAACTGGTAATATCACATAATGGCATAATGAACAGGAGTGGACAACACCTTTATTGGTTCACAGAGTTATTCTGCCCTCTCTGACCTGTGCCTTTATTTTGTGGTTATTATAGCCATGGTGTTATCCTTTTTGGAACACATCCTTGCTCAGTTCGGACCGGCCAACCGGAGTACCAGAGAATCCTCCGGTGGGCCCTGGCACAACCCAATAGTGAACCCCAGAGGTCCATAGGAAAACAACACAATCTGGAGGGTGCTAGAGTATATTTCCTGGGGGATAATGAACAGTGGGCCCCCAGATTGATTTTCTGTGGTGGTCCTAAGGAAACCCAGTCCAACACTGTTCTTGCTTGTTTCTTCATTCCATGCAGTGGCCACTTCTGTACTCTAGGCCACTTACTCCACATTCAGTAGTAGTCAAACCCCCGTTGTTAAAAAATAATGCTTCGAGATAACTGGTCTTAACTCAGCTCAAATTACGTAAAGTATTTACAAACTTCCTTGATTAATTTGGTATGTAAGCCATAAATCAGTGTTCAAAATTGGCCATGGTCTTACTGACACACATGATGACATCACAAGTCGCTCCTCATAAGAGTTCATCCCTACGAGGCAGTGTATTATTATGAACAGTGACAGTAACATTATCTCATCCGGACCTTAGACACCTGCTTCTTGTATTCCAGCCCTACACCGGGAGGATGTTGCCGCTCTTATATCAGTACATTTTATGTCTCTGTCTTGGACGGGGAGTTAAGATGACATCACTGACTAATGGCTCCACAGTGTGTGATTCATGCACTGAATCAGCCATGAAATAATAAAAGGTCGGAGCTTTCTTACAGCAGATGTCAGCAGTGAATGCCTTTCCTACAGTTCTCATCCAAGGATCCAAAGACAAATGGCAGTATTTGTAACGTAACCTGCAGTGCCTATTAAAAGAAACAGTTCACATGGGCACGAAAGAGGTATAAAACCAGGTAGTTAGAAAATAGAAGACAGAAGACTACAGGTATAAATAGCCTTCTCACTATAATAGTGTACAAAGGCCAATGCACTGGGGAGCCGTCTTACCATGTATTTAGCCGATTGCTATTAATATACTGAGTGCCATAGTCAGATCATCTGCAGGACTTTATAATGAACACAATCCGGGCCATCGATAGACATCCAGTGAGGAAGTTTTTTCCTTCCTCTTGATTGACAGTAGGTTTGACTTGATGGACCTGATCCACTATGCGACAGAAATCGGGGGCGTGGCCGTCGGACAACCCGACGGATTCGGAAAAAATGTGGAATTTAAAAAACAAAATGTGACGCAAGATCAAGCACTTACATGCACCAGGAAGAAGGTGAACTCCTGCGGACCTCGGCGTAGCAGCGACATCTGCAGGATATCGGGCGCACCTTAGTGAATCTGGGCAGACCCGAATCCATGCGGGATCGCGACTGGACCAGGTAAGTAACTGAACCCCAATATTGTTTTAATCCATTGTCCCACCAAGTAATGTAAAGCCCAACAGGTGTGGGCCCATTGCGTCATGAAGCCGCTTTGACTTTTGGATACTTCAAGGGTTGTTATGTAAGTGACAACCCTGGTCTCCACCCTTCAACTGTATACAGCGATCTGGAGCCCACCAGGACACTACCTCTTAGAGTAATCTATTAGTTAATAAACCCTGGCTCAGGTAAGTTGGGAACTCTGTACATGAAACTAGAAAGAGCAGCAGGAGTGTAATCTAAGGACAGGTGGGGTTTGTAAGTTCACATAGGGAGGAGTACTGCGTGGACAGCGAGGAACCCTGCAGCCAGAAGTTGCAGTTTATTCCAGGAGAATAAAAACACTTCTCTTACCATTTCTCATGAGTATTTTAGCCTAGGAGGAGTATCATTTTTAAGTAACAAAAATAATCCATATGAGTTTAAAATGGTAGTAAATGGTGATTTATATAGGCCTCCAAACCAGGCAATGGTTGATGCCACAGGCCCCCAGACCAGACAGTGGTGGATGCCACAGGCCCCCAGACCTGACAGTGGTGGATGCCACAGGCCCCCAGACAAGGCAGTGGAGGACACTGCAGGCCCCCAGACAAGGCAGTGGAGGACATTGCAGGCCCCCAGACAAGGCAGTGCAGGAAATCGCAGGCCCCCAGACAAGGCAGTGCAAGACAACGCAGGCCCCCAGGCAAGGCAATGGCTGATGCCAGTATTAATTACTTTCAATCGGGGGCAGGAGTTAGCTGAAAATCATGAAACGGGCCTGGACAGAAATGATGGTTTCCCCTGAAAAAAAGTGAGCAAAGGAATGTTAAATCAAGGTTTATCCACTAATTGACTAATCTTTTAATCACTCAGTGGCCTGTATATAGGGCTCTTTGGTTACGCAGTGTGTACCACGCTCAACATGGGCCAGAGAAACCGAAGGAAAGAGTTGTCTCAGGAGCTTAGAAAAAAAATGATGTCTCAGTCTCCTCTTCTCCACAATCATCCATCTCCCTCTGCCCTCCCCGCTTCCTGTTCACTGAGCAGGCACATGACAGGAAGCTGACCCTCACTGTACGCTGCTGGTAGAGAGCAAGGTAATGTAAAATCAAGTTTTATAAAGTACTGACATGATTCAGAATGGAGAAAATGGCATTTCTAAAATCAGCATAGGATAGGCTATTGGACCTGTCACTACCTAAAAATGACAGGTTCGCTTTAACTAACTTTTTTTTTTTTTATCATGGATGAAACCTTCTTTAATATTGTATAATAATACCCAATTGCATCAGCAGGAAAGATCCCAATGTCAAGGAAGATGGTCTTCCCATGATAATGATATGGAATTAGCCTTCTGTGTTTAACCTTTGTGTGATTCGGCCCTGGTGACCATCCTTGTTATTATGACGTTTTGTGCTATAAATGAGTCTGCATGCTAAGTTCCAATGCTGGCGATCCCTGCGGCTTTCAATGGGAATTAGCCTAATGTTTACATCCACACAGCTACAATCATTTCCAAATATCACCTTGATTAAATAGCCCTCGTCTCTATCCACATGGCTGTACCGGCTTAATTTAGGGATTTGGTTAGGCAGTAGTGTTATATAAATAGGGGGTAATACTCCTCCGAGGTATTATTCATGACTTGACATCCCGATGTAATGAGCTCTTGGAAGTGTGCAGCATCAATGCAGAGGGAATAACTCCATTATAGCGGTCACCATGGAAACAATACTTTAACAAGGTAATGAAATGAATTGATACCCACAGGCTTACATTTTATAAGGCTTTTGATGAACATTGACATTACCCTTTTATTTTTTTTACCGCCGATTCTTTAAATTTGTTCTACAGGAAAAGAAGAGTAAAGGAAAAAAAAATTGAATAGACAAAAGTGAATAAAAGTTTTATTAAGTTAAATAAGATAAAATATTAGGGCTGATAGAAATTTGTTCTAGTGTTTCAGATTTAGACACACCTTTTTCTTTAGGTTTTTCCTGTTTTCTTATATTTGCTCCATTTTAGATTCATATTGAAGTCATTGGGGCAAATTTACTTACCTGGTCCTGTCACGATCCCCGATCTGGATGGTCCGACGAGGATCAAGTCCGGTGTGATTCATGAAGATCATGGGCCCAAGTTCCTGCATCCGTCGTTTCCCCGCTGAGGTCTGCCAGAGTTCACCTTCTTCTTCCCGGTGCTTGTAAGTGCGTGTCTTGCGTCACAATTCTAAATGTTAAACCTTGCGTGTTGTCCGAATCCATCGGGTTGTCCGATGGCCACGCCCCCGATTTCTGTTGCATGCAATATGTGCGATGATGTGCCAAAATCCGATCACATGCGCCAAAAATCTGGGGCAATTCAGGGCAAATCGGAAAAATTCAGAAAAACCGTCTGATGCACCCTTAGTAAATGAAAAATTCAGAAAAAACGTCTGATGCACCCTTAGTAAATGAACCCCAATATTTAGGAAAATAAAAGTGCTTTACTGGTGATGGGAAAAATGCAGTAGGGGCAGAAGCACCAAAAAAGTTCTGGTCGCTAAGCCTTGACTCACAGTTTCTCAATTGAATCCAAAAATGGCACCTCCAACCCGGCCAAAGTGGTTGCCAGATCTTTGACCATTCAGTGGCCTCCTCAGACCAATGACATCATTGGTCCATATGGCCATCACAATCACCTGATTTAAAGAAAATCTACCATTTGATTTTATGCAGTATGAACCAAACATACCTTGTGAATAATGTAGCTACACTGATGCAGAACCATAAAAATAATAATTATTTATTTATACAGTGCACACAGATTACGCAGCGCTACGCAAAGCATGTCAAATTGGGGACAGGGACCAATGGGGCTCACAATCTAAACAACCTACCAGTATGTTTTGGAGTGTGGGAGGAAACCAGAGGACCCACAGGAAACCCACACAAACACGGAGAGAACATACAAACTCTTTACAGATATTGACCTTTAATCCATGAGTTGAGTGGTTTTGCTGAAAAAAAACAATGTGAATGTGAGGGGAGCAAGAACAGCAATAAAACTGAGTAAAATTGTGACGTAAAGGGTTAAAAATAATCTTTCAAATAGTAAAGAAACACAGGTGACCGGCACCAACCTTCCAGCAAAGCAACTCCACAGTTATATATTTAACTAGTTCCTTACCACCATATATATCCTCCACATGCGGCAGTTATGAGCTGTATTATACAGAAGACTTCTAGCGGTAACTGCCGTGGTTGACTCCGGTAACCACATGGATGCCACCATCTTGGATGGCCGATGCCTCCCTCCCCTAACCTGTGATGTCATTGGAAGGGATGACAGCTTGGAGCCTGCTGGAGGCAGACTGTAATATAGAAGCAGTAAATTCACAATTTACTACAATTCAGTTGTATTGCAGTATATTGTGTGAGTGATCAGACCCCCTAGTGTTAAAGTACCCTAGGGGGCCTTAAGAAAAAGAAAAGTTTCAAAAAAATATAAAAATTCAAATCACCCCCCTCCCCATTCCAAGAACACACTGAAAAATAAATAAACAAGGTATCACTGTGTCCCAAAATGCCAAAAATATATAAACAATTATTCATGGTGGATAGAAAATAGTGCCCATATGTCTTTTAATTAGTAAAGGGGGGCCTCTAGGGCCTTTTAATTAGTAAAGTGGGGCCTCAAGGGCCTTTTAATTAGTAAAGGGAGGCCTCTAGGGTCTTTTAATTAGTAAAGGGAGGCCGCTAGGGACTCTTAATTAGTAAAGGGAGGCCTCTAGGGCCTTTTAATTAGTAAAGGGAGGCCGCTAGGGACTCTTAATTAGTAAAGGGAGGCCGCTAGAGGTTTTTATTAGTAAAGGGAGGCCGCTAGGGGTTTTTTTATTAGTAAAGGGAGGCCGCTAGGGGTTTTTTATTAGTAAAGGGAGGCCTTTTATGACTGTTTTAGTGTCATTCTGTTCTATTTTGGTTGGTGGTGTGCCCCAGGATTTTCTAAGTATAAAAAGTGTGCCGCGGCTCAAAAAAGGTTGAAAATCACTGCCATAGGACACTGTGTGGGCCATGCTATAATTCAGAGCTTGTATAGAGATATAATGTGACTGTGTGCATGAGCAATTAGAGAAATGACTTACTTAAATCTGATTGGTTAATCATGACAGTAGTCACCCATCCGTAGGAGAACGGGACAGCTCAAGGACTTGCATTGTTACAGGATAATTTAGTGGTATGTTTTCTTTTTATCATTCCTTTTGTTACTCCTATAAACCCATATTCTGTCATGTGTAACGCAGTCATTATTCCAGTCATAGAGGTTTTCACCTTTAAGGCTAATTACCCCTAACACAGATTAGAGTCATAGGAAAAACATAAAGGTTTCACTTGCACTTAAGAAAGAGAAATGACTTCTGTGATCAATGGGACTAAAAGAAGGTGCGCCGCCGAGGTCCACGAGGTCGAATAAATAAAAGCAGCCAAGAGACGATGGAGTATATAAAATTATAGTAATTACCGCTGAGAGTCTGAGTAATGTCTGGCAGTGGTAAGAAGCCCGGCGATATTGGAGAAAATAAAGATATAAAAGTAATTATTTCTATTCAGAATCCCAGGTCTAGGAAGATGCTGAATAATTGCTCCACAAAAGAACATTTTATTCTGAGATTTCAGACGAGTAATCAGAGAATGATTTCCCTTCTTCTAATAACGTCTGTACTTTAAGATATAAAATTAAAATATAATCCACGTGAACATCTGAAGTAACACAATGGGCAGAGACTTCAGTGCTGAAGTCCTTGAGATTGTCCTGAAGGGAAAAAGTTTCACGGTAAATTAGGTTATTGCTATAATTTGTCTTAGTGGATCGACGGCTATATAGGGTTGTCATATAGGGGTGTCTATGGTGTCTACTTATATGTAGAATGGGGAACTACTAAGAGTGAAGATTCCTCCAACCCAAGTAAAACTTCAGTATGTAAGAACATAGACTCATGATGGCAGAGTTTGGAGCAGCTGCCTTTTTAGAGCTACTCCACATTGTTTTAGTCTTAACGGGGTGTCTACCACCTTTCCCTAGCATAATAATATGCTGACATTATATAAAAGTGCATATGAATATGATATGCCTCAATTATTTCTATCCATTATGTCATTTTCTGAGAAATTCCCATTGTAATCCATATGCTAATGAGGCAGTTAGTGTACTCGGATGTGTCCTCAGCCCCTGAAGCACTGCTATTCTCCTGCCTCGACCACTGCCCTCTTGTCTTGCCTGGTGAGAAGCACGGGGTGACACTGGAAGAAGAGGGAAGGGATTTAGGTAGGAATAGAAGTGCTCTGGGTGCTGTGGGCATGACATAGGTGCATCAACTGCCTCCTTAGCATACGGCAATAACTGGTAATATCACATAATGGCATAATGAACAGGAGTGGACAACACCTTTATTGGTTCACAGAGTTATTCTGCCCTCTCTGACCTGTGCCTTTATTTTGTGGTTATTATAGCCATGGTGTTATCCTTTTTGGAACACATCCTTGCTCAGTTCGGACCGGCCAACCGGAGTACCAGAGAATCCTCCGGTGGGCCCTGGCACAACCCAATAGTGAACCCCAGAGGTCCATAGGAAAACAACACAATCTGGAGGGTGCTAGAGTATATTTCCTGGGGGATAATGAACAGTGGGCCCCCAGATTGATTTTCTGTGGTGGTCCTAAGGAAACCCAGTCCAACACTGTTCTTGCTTGTTTCTTCATTCCATGCAGTGGCCACTTCTGTACTCTAGGCCACTTACTCCACATTCAGTAGTAGTCAAACCCCCGTTGTTAAAAAATAATGCTTCGAGATAACTGGTCTTAACTCAGCTCAAATTACGTAAAGTATTTACAAACTTCCTTGATTAATTTGGTATGTAAGCCATAAATCAGTGTTCAAAATTGGCCATGGTCTTACTGACACACATGATGACATCACAAGTCGCTCCTCATAAGAGTTCATCCCTACGAGGCAGTGTATTATTATGAACAGTGACAGTAACATTATCTCATCCGGACCTTAGACACCTGCTTCTTGTATTCCAGCCCTACACCGGGAGGATGTTGCCGCTCTTATATCAGTACATTTTATGTCTCTGTCTTGGACGGGGAGTTAAGATGACATCACTGACTAATGGCTCCACAGTGTGTGATTCATGCACTGAATCAGCCATGAAATAATAAAAGGTCGGAGCTTTCTTACAGCAGATGTCAGCAGTGAATGCCTTTCCTACAGTTCTCATCCAAGGATCCAAAGACAAATGGCAGTATTTGTAACGTAACCTGCAGTGCCTATTAAAAGAAACAGTTCACATGGGCACGAAAGAGGTATAAAACCAGGTAGTTAGAAAATAGAAGACAGAAGACTACAGGTATAAATAGCCTTCTCACTATAATAGTGTACAAAGGCCAATGCACTGGGGAGCCGTCTTACCATGTATTTAGCCGATTGCTATTAATATACTGAGTGCCATAGTCAGATCATCTGCAGGACTTTATAATGAACACAATCCGGGCCATCGATAGACATCCAGTGAGGAAGTTTTTTCCTTCCTCTTGATTGACAGTAGGTTTGACTTGATGGACCTGATCCACTATGCGACAGAAATCGGGGGCGTGGCCGTCGGACAACCCGACGGATTCGGAAAAAATGTGGAATTTAAAAAACAAAATGTGACGCAAGATCAAGCACTTACATGCACCAGGAAGAAGGTGAACTCCTGCGGACCTCGGCGTAGCAGCGACATCTGCAGGATATCGGGCGCACCTTAGTGAATCTGGGCAGACCCGAATCCATGCGGGATCGCGACTGGACCAGGTAAGTAACTGAACCCCAATATTGTTTTAATCCATTGTCCCACCAAGTAATGTAAAGCCCAACAGGTGTGGGCCCATTGCGTCATGAAGCCGCTTTGACTTTTGGATACTTCAAGGGTTGTTATGTAAGTGACAACCCTGGTCTCCACCCTTCAACTGTATACAGCGATCTGGAGCCCACCAGGACACTACCTCTTAGAGTAATCTATTAGTTAATAAACCCTGGCTCAGGTAAGTTGGGAACTCTGTACATGAAACTAGAAAGAGCAGCAGGAGTGTAATCTAAGGACAGGTGGGGTTTGTAAGTTCACATAGGGAGGAGTACTGCGTGGACAGCGAGGAACCCTGCAGCCAGAAGTTGCAGTTTATTCCAGGAGAATAAAAACACTTCTCTTACCATTTCTCATGAGTATTTTAGCCTAGGAGGAGTATCATTTTTAAGTAACAAAAATAATCCATATGAGTTTAAAATGGTAGTAAATGGTGATTTATATAGGCCTCCAAACCAGGCAATGGTTGATGCCACAGGCCCCCAGACCAGACAGTGGTGGATGCCACAGGCCCCCAGACCTGACAGTGGTGGATGCCACAGGCCCCCAGACAAGGCAGTGGAGGACACTGCAGGCCCCCAGACAAGGCAGTGGAGGACATTGCAGGCCCCCAGACAAGGCAGTGCAGGAAATCGCAGGCCCCCAGACAAGGCAGTGCAAGACAACGCAGGCCCCCAGGCAAGGCAATGGCTGATGCCAGTATTAATTACTTTCAATCGGGGGCAGGAGTTAGCTGAAAATCATGAAACGGGCCTGGACAGAAATGATGGTTTCCCCTGAAAAAAAGTGAGCAAAGGAATGTTAAATCAAGGTTTATCCACTAATTGACTAATCTTTTAATCACTCAGTGGCCTGTATATAGGGCTCTTTGGTTACGCAGTGTGTACCACGCTCAACATGGGCCAGAGAAACCGAAGGAAAGAGTTGTCTCAGGAGCTTAGAAAAAAAATGATGTCTCAGTCTCCTCTTCTCCACAATCATCCATCTCCCTCTGCCCTCCCCGCTTCCTGTTCACTGAGCAGGCACATGACAGGAAGCTGACCCTCACTGTACGCTGCTGGTAGAGAGCAAGGTAATGTAAAATCAAGTTTTATAAAGTACTGACATGATTCAGAATGGAGAAAATGGCATTTCTAAAATCAGCATAGGATAGGCTATTGGACCTGTCACTACCTAAAAATGACAGGTTCGCTTTAACTAACTTTTTTTTTTTTTATCATGGATGAAACCTTCTTTAATATTGTATAATAATACCCAATTGCATCAGCAGGAAAGATCCCAATGTCAAGGAAGATGGTCTTCCCATGATAATGATATGGAATTAGCCTTCTGTGTTTAACCTTTGTGTGATTCGGCCCTGGTGACCATCCTTGTTATTATGACGTTTTGTGCTATAAATGAGTCTGCATGCTAAGTTCCAATGCTGGCGATCCCTGCGGCTTTCAATGGGAATTAGCCTAATGTTTACATCCACACAGCTACAATCATTTCCAAATATCACCTTGATTAAATAGCCCTCGTCTCTATCCACATGGCTGTACCGGCTTAATTTAGGGATTTGGTTAGGCAGTAGTGTTATATAAATAGGGGGTAATACTCCTCCGAGGTATTATTCATGACTTGACATCCCGATGTAATGAGCTCTTGGAAGTGTGCAGCATCAATGCAGAGGGAATAACTCCATTATAGCGGTCACCATGGAAACAATACTTTAACAAGGTAATGAAATGAATTGATACCCACAGGCTTACATTTTATAAGGCTTTTGATGAACATTGACATTACCCTTTTATTTTTTTTACCGCCGATTCTTTAAATTTGTTCTACAGGAAAAGAAGAGTAAAGGAAAAAAAAATTGAATAGACAAAAGTGAATAAAAGTTTTATTAAGTTAAATAAGATAAAATATTAGGGCTGATAGAAATTTGTTCTAGTGTTTCAGATTTAGACACACCTTTTTCTTTAGGTTTTTCCTGTTTTCTTATATTTGCTCCATTTTAGATTCATATTGAAGTCATTGGGGCAAATTTACTTACCTGGTCCTGTCACGATCCCCGATCTGGATGGTCCGACGAGGATCAAGTCCGGTGTGATTCATGAAGATCATGGGCCCAAGTTCCTGCATCCGTCGTTTCCCCGCTGAGGTCTGCCAGAGTTCACCTTCTTCTTCCCGGTGCTTGTAAGTGCGTGTCTTGCGTCACAATTCTAAATGTTAAACCTTGCGTGTTGTCCGAATCCATCGGGTTGTCCGATGGCCACGCCCCCGATTTCTGTTGCATGCAATATGTGCGATGATGTGCCAAAATCCGATCACATGCGCCAAAAATCTGGGGCAATTCAGGGCAAATCGGAAAAATTCAGAAAAACCGTCTGATGCACCCTTAGTAAATGAAAAATTCAGAAAAAACGTCTGATGCACCCTTAGTAAATGAACCCCAATATTTAGGAAAATAAAAGTGCTTTACTGGTGATGGGAAAAATGCAGTAGGGGCAGAAGCACCAAAAAAGTTCTGGTCGCTAAGCCTTGACTCACAGTTTCTCAATTGAATCCAAAAATGGCACCTCCAACCCGGCCAAAGTGGTTGCCAGATCTTTGACCATTCAGTGGCCTCCTCAGACCAATGACATCATTGGTCCATATGGCCATCACAATCACCTGATTTAAAGAAAATCTACCATTTGATTTTATGCAGTATGAACCAAACATACCTTGTGAATAATGTAGCTACACTGATGCAGAACCATAAAAATAATAATTATTTATTTATACAGTGCACACAGATTACGCAGCGCTACGCAAAGCATGTCAAATTGGGGACAGGGACCAATGGGGCTCACAATCTAAACAACCTACCAGTATGTTTTGGAGTGTGGGAGGAAACCAGAGGACCCACAGGAAACCCACACAAACACGGAGAGAACATACAAACTCTTTACAGATATTGACCTTTAATCCATGAGTTGAGTGGTTTTGCTGAAAAAAAACAATGTGAATGTGAGGGGAGCAAGAACAGCAATAAAACTGAGTAAAATTGTGACGTAAAGGGTTAAAAATAATCTTTCAAATAGTAAAGAAACACAGGTGACCGGCACCAACCTTCCAGCAAAGCAACTCCACAGTTATATATTTAACTAGTTCCTTACCACCATATATATCCTCCACATGCGGCAGTTATGAGCTGTATTATACAGAAGACTTCTAGCGGTAACTGCCGTGGTTGACTCCGGTAACCACATGGATGCCACCATCTTGGATGGCCGATGCCTCCCTCCCCTAACCTGTGATGTCATTGGAAGGGATGACAGCTTGGAGCCTGCTGGAGGCAGACTGTAATATAGAAGCAGTAAATTCACAATTTACTACAATTCAGTTGTATTGCAGTATATTGTGTGAGTGATCAGACCCCCTAGTGTTAAAGTACCCTAGGGGGCCTTAAGAAAAAGAAAAGTTTCAAAAAAATATAAAAATTCAAATCACCCCCCTCCCCATTCCAAGAACACACTGAAAAATAAATAAACAAGGTATCACTGTGTCCCAAAATGCCAAAAATATATAAACAATTATTCATGGTGGATAGAAAATAGTGCCCATATGTAGTAAATGAACCCCAATATTTAGGAAAATAAAAGTGCTTTACTGGTGTTGGGAAAAATGCAGTAGGGGCAGAAGCACCAAAAAAGTTCTACTCGCTAAGCCTTGACTCACAGTTTCTCAGTTGAATCCAAAAATGGCGGTTTTTGGCACCTCCAACCCGGCCAAAGTGGTCGCCAGACCTTTAACCAATCAGTGGCCTCTTCAGACCAATGACATCACTTGTGATGTAAGAGAAAGTGCTACAAATTGCCCAAAGTAGGTCTGAGACTTCCAGCCGGACCAGAGATACTGAATACCGGAAGTACCGGTGCAAAACAAGAACCAGGAGTCGGAACAGGGCAACTACACTTTGTTTTGATTTTTCACCCGGGCCACCAATAGGTTATCCAGAATTATGGACAGGTATGCCTCCTCAAGAGTTAATTTATACCTTCAAAATGTATTTGAGACCATTTGTTGTGCAGAGGAAAGATTGGTACCCAGTTCTATACAGTGTTTAGCTCTATTCAATTACTGGCATTATGAGAAAAACCACTCAACCAAGAAAATAAAAAAAGAAAACAAGTTAGGACATAAAGGTCATCCAATCTAGAACATTTCAGGGAAGTTGAAAATATGCTCAAGTGCAGCTGTAAAAAACCAATCCATGGTATAAGTGTTTTAATGTGGTTTTTAACTAAACCTGCGCATCTTGCTGAACAGAAACTGGGCTAAATTGTTGTTGGGGTCTGTTTGATGTCCTTTTTGCTCTTAAAAAGTTAGGGAACCTGTCCCTCCTAACAAAATTTCTTAGGTAGGCAAACATTAAGTGCTTTTTGCCTTTAGTGAGGGAGCGGGGAGTGGTCTCTGGAGGACAGAACAAGAACGAAGTACACGGCCACTCAAAGGGGAGGCCTGTTTTTTTTAGCAGCAGTAAGTAGTCCAATCAGCGACAGAGAGACCTCCATAGCTCACCCTTTGACAGATGATTTCTGTATAGGATAAAGAAAGAAGAAGCGGCCATTATTTACTCCTTACAGATAGAGGTCACTGGATAGTCATTGAGAAAATGGATAGTCATTAGAAAGAGCTCAGTCATTATAGTGTGGCAAATATAGCTTCGGCATGCATTGAAGGGGATTTTTTATTTTCTTATTATGATCTGCTGTGGTTTGGTTGGTATAACTTATCAGAGGCTATTATATCAAACATACCCTCTCATGCAGGGAAGAAAGGAAAATATGAAAAAAAAAATGGACAGAGGAAGAGACAGAGAACCAGAGATTGGGACAGGAAGAACCAGAGAAGCGTTTTTTTTTTTTTATTCGGTGAAAAAGAAAAGTTGAGAAGGTAAGGAAAGAGTAGGAAGAAAGGAAATAGTCAGATTCGCCAAAGTTTCACCTGCAAATTTGAAGGACTTATTCAACGGTTTTAGTTATACTTAAATTATTAAATCTTTAGCATGCCTAGCCTGATACAGACACTCAAAGGGATTCTGAGCCTGTCAATGTGTAAGCTCATTTATCCAATACTCCAACCCCTTAGTATATTTACAACATGTTCGCTTAACCACCATATATACCTCCACAGTGCGGCAGTTATGATATGTGAGATGCTGTATTATACAGAAGGACTTCTAGCGGGTAAACTTGCGTGGGTTGACTCCAGTATAGTACCACAGATATGGAATGCCACATCTTGGATGCCGTGGACTCTACTTCCCCTACCCGTGGATTGGTCATGGAAGGGAGTGACAGCATGTTGAGCGCCTGCTGGAGGCAGCTGTAATATAGAAGCATAAGAATAGGTAATTCACAATTTAACCAATTCAGTTGTATTGCAGCAGGTTATAGAGAGTAATGTGAGGTTGTGATGCTGAGTGATCAGACCCCCTATTTGGTTAAGTCCCTAGGGGGCCTTAGACCCCGTTTAAAAAAGAAAAAAGTTTCAAAAAAATTAAATAATTCAGCAAATCACCCCGCACTCCCCACATGGTCAGGAAACACTGAAAAATAAATAAACCAAGGTATCACTGGTCCCAAAATGACAAAAAAAAATATATATAAACAATTATTCATGGTGGATAGAAAATAGTGCCCATATGTCCAAAATGTCTGTTTTTTTGTCATTTTGCAACACATCAAATTTAAATAAAACTGATCAAAAAGTCATACGGTACACAAAATGGTATAAATTAAAAATAGTAACTTGCCCCACAAAAAATAACATCTTACATAGAAAATGTCTAAGAAACAAATAATTTTTTGTCCATATCGACCCAATGAACAAAGCGAATGCATCAATTGGACTGTACAGGAAAATTAATTAAAACAAAGCCTACAAGAAATTGGCACCATCATTTTTTTTGCCAGTTCTACTTCAGTTATAGGAGGAGGATAGAACAGTCATACTATGCATTTGCGGCTTTTGCAAAGTATATATTTGTGTGCCAAAAATGAAATGCTCCTTGTTGCCCCACTGTAGAAAATGAGACAAAGATCCTCCAACTAGAATTTTTCTCTAACTTGTCTTGGAAAGGGGGTGTGGCTAAATAATATTATTAATAATAAACAAAAAAAGGCTGTAGACCAATTTTTTTTCTTTTTCAAAACGAATTACCTTATATACTCGAGTATAAGCCTAGTTTTTCAGCACAAAAAATGCGCTGAAAAACCCTAACTCGGCTTATACTCGAGTCAAAAAATAAATATATCTAAACTCACCTTTCCAAGTGTTTTAATGTGGTTTTTAACTAAACCTGCGCATCTTGCTGAACAGAAACTGGGCTAAATTGTTGTTGGGGTCTGTTTGATGTCCTTTTTGCTCTTAAAAAGTTAGGGAACCTGTCCCTCCTAACAAAATTTCTTAGGTAGGCAAACATTAAGTGCTTTTTGCCTTTAGTGAGGGAGCGGGGAGTGGTCTCTGGAGGACAGAACAAGAACGAAGTACACGGCCACTCAAAGGGGAGGCCTGTTTTTTTTAGCAGCAGTAAGTAGTCCAATCAGCGACAGAGAGACCTCCATAGCTCACCCTTTGACAGATGATTTCTGTATAGGATAAAGAAAGAAGAAGCGGCCATTATTTACTCCTTACAGATAGAGGTCACTGGATAGTCATTGAGAAAATGGATAGTCATTAGAAAGAGCTCAGTCATTATAGTGTGGCAAATATAGCTTCGGCATGCATTGAAGGGGATTTTTTATTTTCTTATTATGATCTGCTGTGGTTTGGTTGGTATAACTTATCAGAGGCTATTATATCAAACATACCCTCTCATGCAGGGAAGAAAGGAAAATATGAAAAAAAAAATGGACAGAGGAAGAGACAGAGAACCAGAGATTGGGACAGGAAGAACCAGAGAAGCGTTTTTTTTTTTTTATTCGGTGAAAAAGAAAAGTTGAGAAGGTAAGGAAAGAGTAGGAAGAAAGGAAAAGTCAGATTCACAAAGTTTCACCTGCAAATTTGAAGGACTTCTTAAAGGTTTAGTTGTATACTTAAATTATAAATCGTATTAGCATGCCAGCCATATACAGGATACTCAAAGTTCTGACCCTGTCAATGTGTAAGCTCATTTATCCAATACTCCAACCCCTTAGTATATTTAAACGTTCCTTAACCACCATATATACCTCCACCAGTGCGGCAGTTATAAAGTATTGATGTGTATTATCAGAAGGGACTTCTAGCGGTAAATGCCGTGGGTGACTCCAGTAGGTAACCACAAATGGAATGCCACCATCTTGTGATGGCCGGATTGGACATTACCTCCCCTACCCTGGATGCAATGGAAGGGCTGACAGCTTTGTTGGGCTGCTGTAGGCAGCTGTAATATAGAAGCAAAGATAGGTAAATTCACAATGTTAACCCAATTCAGTTGATTTGAGTACAGGTTTAGAGGAGTGATGGTGGAGTTGTGTTGTGAGTGATCAGACCCCCTAGTTTTTACAGTCACCCTAGGGGGCCTTAGGACGTTAAAAAGAAAAAGTTTCAAAAAAAATTAAATCAATCAGCCAAATCACCCCCACCTCCCACATTCAGAAACACTGGAAAATAAAATAAACCAAGGTATCACTGGTCCCAAATACAACAAATTATAAAAAATTATTCATGGTGAGTATAGAAAATAGTGCCCATATGTCCAAAATTCGTTTTGTTGTCATTTTGAACACATCAATTAAAATAAAAACTGATCAAAATAGCATTGGTACACAAATGGTTTTTATAAATGTAAAAATAGTAAACTTGCCCCAAAAAATAAACATCTTACAAGAAATGGTCTAAGAAACAAATCATTTGTTTGTCCATATCGACCCAATGAACAAAGCGAATGCTCAATTGGACCTGTGTACTAGGAAATTAATTAAAACAAAGGCCTACAAGAATATTGCGTCACCATTTTTTTTTTGCCAGTTTATATTCATTAGGGAGGAGGATAGAACAGTTCATATATGATTTGCGGCTTGGTTTTCAAAGTATATATTGTTTTGTAACATAAAATGAAATGCTCGTTGCGCCCCCCACGTAGGAAATGGAGACAAAGATCCTCCACTATAATTTTTCTCTAAGCTTGTCTTGGAAGGGGGGGGGTTGGGGTTGTGCTAAAATAATATATGTTAATAAACAAAAAAAAGGCTTGGTATGAGCTTGTATTTACAACTTTTTTTCTTTTTCAAACACAATTAGTTCTAAATTTGGGTTTGGGACAACAATTTTAATCAAGATTTATCTGTTAGCATCTGCCATTTGAAAAGCTGGTGCATGTTTAGTTTATGAATAATTAGTAATATCTAGTATAAATTTGCACTAAGTATTACACAGGAATAATAAATCCGCCCGGATATGTTTATACAAGATAATTATCATTGTGGATGGCCATGGACTTGCTTATGACAATTCTCCCTTGTAAACAACCTCAGGTCCAAAAACTTTTCTCCCCGATTTGCATTTCCTGTACGAGTAAATTAATTTTATACAATAGAATGTTTGTACTTGACAAAGCGTTCCCGTCTATTGAATTAATTACCTGAAATATGTAAAACAATGCAGTTTTGGCTGAGTGACTCTTATTCTTTCCGTCTCTAATTATGGATTCCAAATTGAAAAAAAAATAAAAAGAAAAAAATTCTTCCGATCTTAAAAGCAGCGATTGTAGCGGGAGTTCTGACTGCAAACTTAGCTCGGTAATTAGAAATGCACTCCAAACTTTTCCATTAAATGGAGAGATTGATCTTTTATTTGACATGAGTCAGGTCTGCTTGTTTCCACCCGTGTTCTTTATATAACCAGGACACTATATATAATACAGAGTTATAAAGAACCATTGACCTTATTTTACATGTTACAAGGCAGATACTATGAATGATAGCTCGGAAGTCAGAATGTGTATTCTTGAGAGTATGCAACATAAATGTTATTTTCTGGAGTCTCCATTATTTTGAACAGTAGTGCTGACACTGACCGCAGTACAATATATGAGGTTGGTGGGCAGTTTACCAGCCGGCAAGGGGGGCCACAAGGACAGGGCCCAATTGACGTCTGGGGGGCGGTACGATCACGTGGATATCAAATTTGGTAGGGGTGAGAATGTTTCCATACATTTAAAAAATTAAACCTCCTGTCACAAATGTTTTTTGTTTATTTTGCCATCTTCGGGGAATAACTTTTTCATTACTTTGGTGTACGGAGCTGTCGGTTGTGTCTTTTTTTTGGCGACTTGGGATGGCGTTTTTTCATTGCTTCAGTTGTAGACGGTGCGACCTTTGGATCACTGTTATTTAATTTTTTTATATATTTTTCCAAAATGGCAAAAAAATTTTATTTTTGACTTGGCCGCTATTTTCCGTTACAAGGTTAAGCGCAATGAAAACAGTAATTTATTTGGATAGAATCGGACTTTTCGGACGGCGGTGAATACCCTACTTGTGTTTATGATTTTTACTGTTTATTAATAATATCAGTTCTCGAGGGAAGGGGGTGATTTGAATTTTTAGGTTTTTTTATTTATCATTTTTTTTTTTTTAACTTTTTTTACTTGTACTATTTTTTCAGACTCCGAGGTACTTGTAAAAAACCCTAGGTTGTTCTGATCGATCCTACCATATACTGCCATAACTGCACATAGGCAGTATATGGGGAATTTTACCTCCTCATTCATTACACTGTGCTGATAGCACATTTTAATGAATGGGTAAAACGAACTGCTTTTTTCGGGCCTTGCGTGGGACCCGCAGCGTCATGTCAATGGATTCACCGTCCCCTTACCCGTCATCGGGGAGCGGCGATCCGCGCAAATGCGGCGCATCTTTTTGGAGCCTCCGCAGCATTGCCGTCGGCGATCGCCGGTAAGCACCCGCGATCGGTGCTAGCCCGATCGCGGGTGTATCACCGAGCCTTGCCTGCAATATGCCGCAAAGCTTACCGGCTTAGGGAGAGGGCTCGGCACGCGAGCCTCTCCATGTACCGAACCTGCGCGCGGCCGTACTAGTCGGAAGGGGTAACACTCGCAGCTGATTTTGCTCGCTGTTCACACTTATAAAGATAAGGAATCTGTCGTGTCATACAGTTGTCTGACTTTAAGAGCCGTTGGACTGAAAAGCCCACTCCGGTGCAGGACCAAACCTCTCATTTCGTAGAAGAATCAAAAAGCAAGACTCCTTTGCTTTTGTGGTCCACAGTTCATTTTAGTGATAACAACAAATACGGTCTATGGAACTCATGTTCACTGATGAACTGGGGACAGACACGAACCCAAAGTGTGTAAAGAATCAGTGAAAGGTGATTGATGAAGTGTCCCGGTTTTGGGGGGGGAAATGTTTTCTTCAGCATTGTTGTTCCTCTCATACGTTACCTGGCAGAGTGAATGCAAGTGTGTATCAGTACCTTTTTCAACAGACGTGGTTCCGTCCTAACGTTTTCATTCCGGAACCATGCCCTCTTGTCATAACAGAAAAACAGGATCCTTGGAAAAACATTGAAATAATTAAAGGCAATCCCAGAGTCCGGGTCTCATTTAATAAAAACCTCGGAAAATCCATTGTGACAAAGTCACGGGGCCAAGAACCCACAACATTTACAGACCTGTGTAAGAGACTGGAAGATATTGGCTAGAATCCCAGCAAGAGCCGTTTGAGAGAACTAGCTATGTCCTGTGTCTCACATTGCGGAAGTCATTCACAAAGCAAAGACCGTGCCCTCCCCCGACTGAATTTGTACCTTTGAATATTTATTTATAAAATCTTCCCTCTCTGTGCTCCAGTCATTGCCTGTTCTCTAATTTATGAATTGTCACTTCTTTGCGAATAATTTGTTGGGCTACGGGGGGATGAGTCTGTTGTAAATGGTTTTAAAAAAACACTGTTACTGGTGGCATGAAATAGTACCCCTTGAACAAAATCCAAATCAGGAGGGTGGAAAAAATTTACGCGTCACTGGAGAGGTATCCGATTATTCTGTAATACAACAATAGACAGTAGATCATAGGATTGCGGGTCTCTAATTTTTGTTGATCTCTGTCCGACGTTGGAGCCACTAAATTCTGGACGCGCTCGAATAGCTTCAACATTCTTTTTTGGATAGGAACAAACTTTGTTATCATTTTGTATGTGCGCAGATGCGTAATAAGTCCCCAATATCAAGTTATGTGGTTTCCTATAGTAGTTCACAATCTTTTAAAGGGTAAGTCCAGTAGATGCAGGTCAAATATTCATATGAATGGGTCCTCTTAAAATATAAGGTATGTGTATTAGTTTGTTATTTAAATTTTGCGCCGCTTAGATAGAAATCTGGTGACAAAGACCTGTAAATGAGAAATAAAGCTACTTGGTCCTTAATCAGAGTCCCGTTAATTTTTTCCGTCCTCCGGGTCTGTTGCAGGACCGAAAGGCTGCTGGTCACATGTCCCAGCACATGTCCTTTACCTGCCTGGGCAGGTCAGGATGAATACACCACATGATGGGTTTGGTGGCTGTTCGGTTGGTTAAGGTCACCAGTTGACCGGTGTTGTGGTGATGGCAGTTTACACATAACTTACTATGGTAACAAGGCAAGAAAAGCCTGTGTAGATCATCACTGGGGAGGCATAGCGATAGAAGAGGAGGTCGGTGGTCCTGGAACGAAAGGGAATCATGGGAATGTAGTTTCCATGGCCGGCCATCTTATGGATAACTCCACCTACTTTAGAGGCCATACATTTTGTAAATCAGAAAATCAACTATAAAGCGCCGTTTGTGTGACTAATGACATTGAGTATTGTTGTATCATTTATTTATATCATCAGTGCTTTTTGTTTTCAAGCAAAAAAACCTTTCATATTCCCCCCGGAATACCCCTTTAAGGAAGCTTGTCACCACAACCAAATTGCTTACCTGAACTTACTTTTGCGTTTATTGGTGTCCACCTGCTTTTCCAGGCCAAAATATGCAAAATTAACTGAAGTTCTTTGGCAAAGCACTTGACGGTTCAACTCCACATCCTCACTGAACCCAGGAGGAGAAGGCGTTGTGGGTTGGAAGGGTAGCCAGGGAGGGATGGTATTGCTAAAACCCAATTATGGTGGCATGCATGGCATAGACCAGTAGTTGTTATTAACTTTGGTTAATATGTGAGGGTTTCTTGATTCCCCTTTGTTAAAGGGTACCCTACAATGTTGTCCTTGTTTGGATTTTATGTGTTATGCCAACGAAGTTGGTGCTTTCTGTTCCCGAAATAGTCTGAACTGTTGGGCCCTAGACATCTTGCCCCATGGCAGCAATAGCCTCACTTACAGTGGCCGCAATGCCTCCTTCTCGATCACACATAAATCATTTCTCTTTAGGGATCAGGTCCGAATTCCCACTTTTGACAGAAACAAAAAACTAAAAGGAACTGAAGGTCATCTTTAACTTAGACGTTTATCGACCTTCCGTTACGCATTAACATAGAGATGCCCCTGCTGCATCATTTTTTCTCAGCTCTCAAAGGTATATGCATCCAACCCGACTAACGTGTATTTTGCCTATCCAAAAATCGCTCATTCTACCTATGATAAAATGTTTTCTTCTCCGTTAATGACATTTGTCAGGAACAACTTGCAAGTCAGAAGACGCCTCATACGAGAGGAAGGAAGGATCCCTTCTGAATTTGTTCCCACACCAGATGGCGCAGAATATTTTCATTTTATTAATAACTCTACTTTCCAGGGCTAGGACCTCTAAACCTACAGACTTAGAAAGATCTCGCCTTCTGAAATAGCTACTATTCCGTATGTCTGTAGCTGTCATCTATGTATCTGATCCACGGGGCACCATTTACGTTACCTTCCTGCGCAATCCCCGAAAGTGCATTGTCTGTCGATGCCCATCATCTGCCTTGATTCAAAAGATTGTGCTCCCGATTTTCCTGCCTGCTGTCACTTTCCCCGCTCAGGTCCACGTCGATTTGACCTTTTCTTTCCTGTCTTAGTAAGTGCTTGATAATTCTTCACAATGTAAATGTAAATCCCATGCCTGGCCGTGGACCCTTTTAAATGGGGCACATTACTTTACCCATCGTCTGAGTTCACTGCAAGTGCATGGTCCCGTTTATGCACTTGCCGCGGATTCACTAAGAGCGTCGCCCGATATCCTGCATGGTGGCTTCTTCGCTCAGTCCGACGGAGTTCTTCTTCTTCCTGTGCATGTTAGTTCTTGATCTTGCGACACATTTTAAAGTTAAATCCCGCGCTCAGTCCCAATATCATCGATTTGGTCCTGATGGGCAAGCCCCCTCCAATTCGTGTCGCCATGTAGCCAGCGCAGCTGTGGCCAAATTACAATCGTGTGCTCCAAAATCCCCGTAGGTAATCCCCCGAAAAAGGTGCAACATTCCTGACAAAGTCGCCAACCTTTAGTAAATGGAGCCCCATTGTCCATAGTCCACAAGGAATTTGCTCCATACTCTGTGTAGTGGTTGGTCGCTCATTGTCTATTACATGATAGCTGCATGCTGTGCGTCCGCATTTTATGGCGGAGCACCCATAGCTACTGCAGAATGGATGCATGCTCAAAACATCTCCTCATGGTTGTTACTGCGAATGGATCCCACCTACTCAAGAAATCCGGTAATTCTTGTGATCAGCAGCACCTCCCCCGCCGATACGATTGGTTGGCCAACCTCTGGATAGGGGTATCGGGTAAAAAAAACACTAAGGATCGACTAAACAGAAGTACTGGTAATCAGTCTGTAGGCAAATCCTAACGAGCTTTCTCACACTGCTTAACTAGATATTAAGATACCATTGGGCATTGGGCCTGGTGAAATTGTTTTGCCCCAGCATTGTAATTTTTTTAATGGTTTGCCACTTTCCTGCCCACATTACTGCCTATCTCATGCCATTTGTTTTTTTTTGAAAAAAGAGAGAAATCTCCTTCTGTTTGGTTTGCTGTTCTGTGGGATAGACCTTTGAAGTTCTTGGAGAAGCTTCCTCTTACATGTTCTCCACAGCGTCGAACTGGAATGATTATAAAATCATATCAAAAAAATCTAATAACGATAATATATTGGAATCATCCTATGAAATAGATCAAAATTTCTAATAAATTACGCATTTACTTCAAATTAGATATTTGGAGATTTGATTCTCTGGTGGGGCCAGTCCGTCACTTCATTATAATGAATAAAGGTTGTGATCCCTCTCCTTATCATCTCTGCAAGGGCAGAATGAACACTTGCTAAATGGTTGATAACATGGTGGCTCTCAATTAACCAATATTATATTCCATTACTATTATTCAAGAAGGGACTTAGATCCACATTCTCATATTAGTTGGATTCCCACCTCAAATCTGAGTACTTGAGTGATTCCCTTTTGTTCCACAGTGGATCTGGACAGCTTTATGATCATTATCGGGACTCTACTTGATGCTGCACAACCCAAACAGAAGAGTTTAAGGGAACGCTGTCATCAAGACCGCACAATTACATCTTACTTAACCCCCGTGTGCCTTGTTGCACAAGGCAGTTCAACCCCCAGCTTAAATAAATCTGGCTCCGCCCACCAGTAAAATCATTTTCTGGCTTGTCTCTATTGACTCTGCCCACTGTTTGTGGCTCCCGCGCCACCAGTGCATGATCCTGCCCATCATTGTGTACGTGTGTATTTTCGCACACATGCTACTGCTAAGGCACCATGCAATAGAGGACAGAATCCGAGGAAGGACGGAAGTGACAGGAGAAGGACTTCCTGTAATGCTTAGCCAAGATTTAAAAGGAACTGAGCTGTCAATAGACAGCCGAGGGGTGCGGCACGGGCAAGCCGGGAGAAAACCTGACTCTTTTCTCTTCAGAAGAGACGCATCTAGACGCGGGGCAGAGAAATAGGACTGTAATTAAGTGTAGTAATTGTAGGTGACATAGGGAGGACCTTTAACCCTTTACCCAGAAGTATTACTTGTGTCAGGGGTACAATTCTGGAGACATTACTTCTTTGAGTCAGTTGCCGAATCTAATAATGTCACCCCTATTGTGGTGTGCTCCAGTACCCATTGGGACCACATAAAAACTGTTCACATACTCAAATGATTTGAAATGGTCCAAAGGCCATAGCATTGACCAACCTGAAGATTCATAAGAAATCATCTAATTACAGAAAGAAGCAACTTTATATTAAAGTTATCAACTTTTGTCCTAATATATGGGGCCTTCAAGTTCTCAAATATTGAAACTTCCTCTTCCATTGCATCTTACTATCCCGAGATGCGCAGCTCTGCCTCTGAATGAAATAAACATTAGAACTTCATTAATCTCGCATGTTGGGGAAAATAGGGCCCATATCATGTAGGAAGCTCGGATCTCCTGTCATGCTGAGTCAATCTTTAAATATTCAGCTTGAGATACATTGAGATTAATTGCATTTTTAACTGTAACATTTTGTAATGAAATAAGATAATTAAACTACTTTTATTAATTACTTTGTGAAACTAATACCGTTCTTCTTGGCTGATGCATATCTATTCTAGAAATTGCAGGGCAATATTGGTAAAAACAGTGCATAGTACATATGTATAATAAGATACTAGAGGTCATTTTAAGAGACCCATCGTTGTTTAAAGACTTTCTTTCTAGGTTCCTAGTTCAGTGCAATTAAATTTCTTAAATAATCCTTTATAGTGTTTTTAGATAAAATTTTTCTTATACACAGCTTTACATCTCTTGGATAGTCATCGTCTAAGATAACTTTCTTCACTTCCTGAAGTCACCACTAAGGGAGCTGATGGAAGCACCTAGACTAGAGTGCAGGACCCCGGTAACTTGGGCTTATAGCTTAATGTATAATCCACCACCCCTAGATATGCCATTTGATTCAGGCCTAGATCTCGTAATTTACATGTCTGTTTTAAGCTCATACAATTTATCCGAGAGACGCCTCACTTTTGTCTTCCCTTTTTCACACTACAAAGAACTCTTTATTCTTAAATGTGTCTGTAATCTGGACCTCCCCCCTATAAAAGCAATCTGGCTGTGTATTCCTGAACCACTCCCCATACCGAAGTTTGGGTGTGTAGTCTGAACTCCCCCATAACAGAAGTCTGGCTTGTGTAGTCTGGACCTCCCTCATGACAGCAGTTTGACTGTTTAGTCTGGCCTTTCGTCTATAACAGCGGTCTGTCTGTTAGTATTGGACTCCCCCTATAAGATCACGCTGTCTGTGTATTCTGAACCTCCAATCCTTTATCCCAAATCTGGCTGGTAGTCTGGACGCTACCCCTGAAAAAACATCTGTCCTGTGTATTCCCTGGACCTACCCTTATAACATCTGCCTGACATTTTGACTCTCTCCTATAATAGCAATCTGGGTGGTGTAGTCTGGATCTCCCCCGATAACAGAAGTCTGGTCTGGCTCTTGTAGTCTGACTCCCCATATCCAGAAGTCTGCTCTGTAGTCTGGACAGCCCATATACAAAGTCTTAGCTCTTTTGCTGGTATATCCCATATAATATAAGTCTGGGCTCTTATCGTTTACAGCCTCAATAACAACAGTCTGGCTCTTTAAGTCTGTCACCTCCCCCTGTAACAGCATCTGGCTCTGTAGTCTGGACCTCTCCCCTATAACAGCGTCCTGGCTCTGTAGGCCCTGGACCTCCTACTATACACAGTTCTGCTCCTGTAGTCTGGCCTCCCCCTATAACATCAGTCTGGCTGTGTAGTCTTGACCTCTCCCTAACATCATTCTGGCTGTGTATTCTGGACCTCCTCCTTAACATCTGCCTGTTTAGTCTTGGACCTCCTTGCCCCTATAACAGTCCTGGCTCTGTTAGCTGTACCTCCTCCTATAACAGCAGTCCTGGCTGTGTAATCTGCCCGTTTTCACTATCACATGCATCTACAGGCCGGGGTCTATATCCAGATAATGTTCTTCTACTTTGGGAGTGCTTTTAATATATTATCTCCGCGATAACGTTTAGTGTCAGAAATTGTTAAAATGGGGTTTGTTCTGGCCTAATTCAGTGGATCTTTCCTTATCTGATTATTAAGACCCGCAAAGGGAAAATTGGAAATCACGTGTCGGACGTGGTTGTGAGTAACAACTTGGGCCCCACAGGGGACTGTTCTTAGCCCCCGTTTTTATTTACCACCTCCACTGCAGATTTTCAAAAAAATAGAAATCATGTTCTTGCAGAGTTTTCGGATGACACTGCATAAAGGGTGTATAAAGCGGGAGATTTGTCTGAATACTCGGTCGACCCTTGATGTGTTTCTCGGAGTGATGCGACACACATGGTTGGAATTGTAATCTATCTAAGCCAGAATGGTAACAGTTTCCGTAGGAACAGGATAACTGATGGTGGAGCCCGACAAAGATTAGGGTGTCGCAGTGGAACGCGTCACCACTATAATTAATCTGGGTGTCTACTGGTTATAAGCTATTGTTGATATTAATTCAAGAAATTGTATAAAACGTCGGCCCGGGAGACTGTACTTTTTAATATCGCTCAGGTCCCTTTGATTTGACCGTAGGATGTTGCTGTCCTTTTACCAGTCTGTAATTGGAATTGTTTTATTCTATGTCTATGCGGTGGTATGTGGGGGAAGGATGGCTTGCTCGCAGCTCGCCGCTGCCTGAACAAATTTAAGAAATTGGTCAGGAAGGTGAACTCAATTGTTGGTATTACGACTAGGATTTGGGATCAGTCTTGTGGTGAACGTAATGTTCCACAAATTTAATCCAGTGGTATTACTGAGAAAAACCATTAACTAACACAACACACGAGGGTCAACGTATCACTTTAGTGAATCGTTTTTGCACATGAAATGTAGAACGAATCGTTTTAAAAACAATTCTTATTTATACCGAGGGCAATTGCCATTAGTTAACATGGGCAGTAATTAATATGTAACCACGGTGTTATTCTCTTTTTATACTTTTTTAATTGATTCTTTTAAATAAGTGTTATTATTTATATGTCAATTATTTTGATCTACCGGTTTGGATAGGTATATCTTGATTATGAATGGAGGTGTTGCTCTGTCGTTGTTGACAAAGTCAATTTCCCCTATGTGGACAAGAAAGCATTCTTTCTATTTCTATTCTATAACAGCAGTCCGGCTGTGGTAGTCTGGACCTCCCCCTATAACAGCAGTCTGGCTGTGTAGTCTGGGACCTCCCAGGATAGTCCTCCCCTATAACATCAGTCTGCTGTGTAGTCCTGGAACTCCCCTATACCCGTCCCGGCTGTGTCGTCTGGACCTCCCCTATAACCAGTCTGGCTGTGTAGTATGGAACCTCCCCCTAAACAGCAGTCTGGCGTGTATCTGCAGTTTTTCATTCACTATAACTGACAGTCCGGCTGTTGTCTGGACCTCCCCCTCTAACAGCAGTCTGGGCTGTGTAGTCCTGGACCTCCCCCTATAACAGCATCCTGGCTGTGTAGTCTGGACCTCCCCGTATCACCGCAGTCCGCTGTGTAGTTCCTGGCCTCCCCCTATAACAGCAGTCCTGGCGGTGTAGTCTGAACTCCCCTATAACAGCAGTCCGGCTGTGTAGTCCTGGACCCCCCCTATCACACAGTCTGCTGTGTATTCTTGACCTCCCCCTATAGCAAGTCAGGCTGGGTATCGACCTCCCCCTATCCAGCAGTCCGGCTGTGTCGTCTGGACCTCCCCTATACAGCAGTCTCTGTGTAGTCTGGACCTCCCTCCTATACAGCAGTCCGGCTGTGTAGTCCTGGCACCTCCCCTATAACGCAGTCATGGCGTGTTAGTCGGGAACTCCCCCTATCACAGCAGTCTGGCTGTGTATTCCTGGAACTCCCCATACATCATCTGGCTGTGTAGTCGGCCTCCCCCTATAACAGCAGTCAGGCTGTGGTAGTCTGGAACCTCCCCCTATAACACAGTTGGCTGTGAATTCTGGACCCCACCCCATAACATCAGTCCGGCTGTGTAGTCTGCAGTTTTCAACTAGAACAGAAAAAGATCATAAGATCCATGTATCCTCATTGATACTTAAAGTTACCTATAGCCATAGGTGAGTTACTTTAAGGGCCATACAGTAATGTACTGATTGACAAGTGATCATGGGAAATGTCTAACATGGCATCTAGATTTAGAGCATTTCATTTTACTTCTCATATTTATGGAATTTGGGTTTCCTCTCTTGTAAGAATGTTCTTTGTTTATATATAAAAAAACTGTTTTTAGGAAAAGGAATTAGTAAATGTAAATTATAATTAATGGGTTGAATTACATTTAGCTATCTGAGTGAATCAGTGCTGTTATTAACTTTATATTACATTGTGCACATATTACGCTTTGGCTTCCTGTCATGCTAAAATGCCTTTCTAATAGAATACCAGGGAACTATGTGATCTGCCCACTGAAAACATTAAAAACTATTAAACATGGGAAATCTATAAAAGTGCAGTGTGACTAGAGAAGATTCCTAGGACTGTGAGTACATAAACAGGTGGGGGGAAAAAGCGACCGCAATGCCATGTAATAGAGCATGCCTACCCATGGCTCCTACAGGACAGAGCAGTTTACCTACATGCCTGGAATCACCAAGCTATTTATATGTCTGACTCCCAATGTCAGGTACATGGGGAAACTTCCCTTCCTAAAAGCATTGGAGAAACTTAGGCCTCTGGCCTGGACAATCTTCTAATGCCCCTTGCTATTACAAATAGACTTGATGCATGAAATCACTTTGTGGTGTCTTATACTTCTGTTGTAAAAAAAAAATAATCTGCCGTCTCTGTTAGTTTTACATCATCCTAGGATAGAACCACACCCTCAATGTATGTACGTCTAGCATTTATTGATGGGGACTGGAAGTGCTTCCCACTAACCTTGATTTCCATTATTTCCTTCTCCCCCGTAGTGGCCATAATGGAGAAAATAATGAAAACCAAAATTGGTAAGTACTATGTCTGGATGCTGCTACTCAGTCCCTAACTCCCCCCCCCCCCCCCCTCTCGATCACAGAGCCAAAATGAAATACCATTGTTCAGCATGTGACATACCATAGACAATTGAATAAGTCATAGGTAATACATAGGGAAAGTATATCTAGTAAACTTACGAATGATGCTTCTTCTCCTTTTGGTACAGAACATGGAGACTTATCCTGGCTGCATTCAACGCCTGAATGCTCCGGTTGGTGGGCCCAGCCACATCCAACACTGTGCAACATAGACAGGACAGTCACTTACAGCACATGCCCCCTGTATAATATACTTGCTCCTAATTAGACTTCCCCTTACACCAACAACGGATCTCACACTGTGCTCCTAAATTATCTTACCCCTCACATAACAAATGACCACACTGTGCCGCTAAAATAGTGCTACTCCTCAGCACCCAACAGCTGACCACACTGCCCCTAATAAGCTCACCCATCAAACCACAACGGACCACCTGTGCCCCTAATATGCTTACCCATCACACCACACTGACCACATGTGCCCTAATAATGCTAGGCCCTCACACTACAATGACCACACTTTCCTCTAAATAATGCTTACTACCCATCCACCACACTGCCCCCTCTGCCCTAATAATGTTACCCCTCACACACAACTGACCACACTTGTGCCCCTAAATAATGCTTACCCCTTACCGCCACAACTGATCTCACTGTGCCCCTAAATAATGCGTACCCTTCACAGCACCACAACTGACCACACTGTGCCCCTAAATAATGCTTACCACCCCTCACACCACAACTGACCACCTGTGCCCCTAATAATGCTTACCACTCACAACACAACTGATATAGTCTCTGCCTGCCCTAAATAATGCTTCCCCCTCACGTCACAACTTACCACACTGTCACCTAAATATGTTTACCCCTCACACACCAGACGGACTACCTTGCCTCGAAATAATTCTTATTCTTAGGTGAGTTTATCACACATTAATACTGTAGAAAAATATCCCTGCGTTGTTTAAAATGATATTTTAATTGTTTTTCATAGTCCCATTAGCACAAATAACAATACATATTGTTCCCCAAATACATACATTCTCCAAATATAAGTTATAAAATTCTTTGTTAAATATAGTAGATAATGCAGCATCTTTGCTGTCAAATGCTAGGGGGGGACCATTACTATTACTGCATACTTATACATTTCTTTCTTTCTTTTTTTTAAATCGTCCTTATAAAATAACAAAGCCCCAACATCTTGTGGCTGGCGTCTTTTATTCACAGCTCCACACCACTTCGTGTAATATTTTATTATTGACCGTGTGTGGGTTTACCCGTCAATTCAAATTTGCAGATGATCTACTGTGTAAATTAATACTGAGGCGATAGTTAGCATTAACGAGACTTTGTGAGCTGAGGAGTGGCAAGAAAATGGTTGATGAGGTTTAATGTAGATAAATGTAATAGGCACTTGGGCCATGGAACGAAGGTATCATTATGTTCTAAACGGTCAATTAACTTGGTAAAACTGGCGCTGAAAAGAATGGGGGTATTGTGTATGGTAACTAAGTTTCGGTGACCAGAGCTAGGCGGCTGCTGCTAAGACCCTAAAATTGGGGATGTAATCGAAAGAGGAATAGATTCTCATGATAAGGACATAATTTGCCCGTATACATTCACTGGTCATACCAGTATTGTGTAGTATTTGGGACAAATTTTTTTATAAAAAGTACCAATAGAACGGACGGGTGCAGAGAGAGCAACCAAGATTTTAGGTTAAGGGTGGACTAAGACTGACAGGACATGATTACAAAATGTGGATTATTCAGTTTTAGAAAAAGACGGCTGAGGGTAGACCTCCTTATATGTACTATACCTGAATTGGCAGTACAAGATCCTCCAAAGATCTTTTTATACCTAGGCCGTGAAAACAGGACATAGGAGAGAAGCTGTTCTACCATCCCCATAGACAGGGACCCATCCTCTGCAACTATAGGCAGATGAGGTTCTCCCTTCCCATATACAGTGGCATCCTCTACACCTAGAGGGAAGTGGTCTAAACATCCCATAGACATGGGCATCCTCACACTAAGAGAGGAGGTTCACTTCCCCATAAGACGGGGCATCTCTACACTACACCTAGAGAAGAGGCGGTTCTAACCATACCATAGACAGGCATCACTCTACACATAGAGGAATGGTTCTCTACCATCACCATAACAGGGGCATCCTCTACACCTAGCGAAGATTGATTCTACCTTCACACATAACAGGGGGCATCCTCTACACCTAAGAAAGGCGTTCTACCATCACCATAACGTTGGACCATCCTCTACACTAGAGAGAGAGGTTCTACCTCACCATAGACAGGGGGCAAACAATCTCTACCCTAGAGGGGAGGTGGTTTCTAACCCATCACACCAGAGACATGGGGCAATCCCCCTCTACACCTAGAGGATAGGCAGTTTTCTACCATCACCAGAGACATTGGCATCCTTTACACCTAGAGGAGAGAGGTTCTACCTTCACCATAGACAGGCATGCTTCTGCGGGCAGCTAGATGGAGGCGGTTCTACCAACCACCATAGACAGGGGCCTCCTCTATCCCCAGAGGAGAGGGCGGTTGTAGTATCGCCATAGACAGGGGCTATCCCTGCGCCTAGAGGAAGGCGGTTCTACCATCACCATAACAGGGGGCAATCCTCACAACCTAGATGAGATAAGTGCTACCATCCCAGATACAGGGTACAATCCTTACACCTAGATGAAGGCGTTTCTCTACCATCACCATAGACAGGGGGCATCCTCTACACTAGAAGAGAGGCGGTTCTACCATAACATAGACAGGGGGGCATCCTCTACACCTAGAGGAGAGGCGGTTCTACCATCCCATATACAGGTGGACATCTTACACCTAGAGGAGAGGCGATTCTTCCAATCACAAATAATGGGGGGCATCCTCTACACCTAGAGAGATGTGGTTCTACCATCCCCATAGAACCGGGGACCATCCATCACCCCTAAGGAGAGAGGTTCTCTACCATCACACCATAGACGGGCATCCTCTTATACACCTAGAGGAGAGTGGTTTCTACCATCACCCTAGACAGGGGCATCCTCTACACGGAGGAGAGGTGTTTCGACCATCACCATTAGACAGGGGCATCCTCTACCCTAGATTAGAGGTGGTGTCTACTCATCACCATAGACAAGGGGCAATCCTCTAAACTATGATCGGTGGTTCTACATCCCCCATAGACAGGGGGCACCTACACCTGGAGAGAGGCGGTTCTATCACAAGATAGACAGAGATTCTACACCTGAGGAGAGGAGGTTCTTCCATCACATAGACAGGGGCATCTCTACACTAGAGGAGAGGAGTTCTACGCATCACCATAGACAAGTGGGCTTTCCCTCTACACCTAGAGAAGTAGGTTCCTACCATCACAGATACAGGGGGCAGCCTCTATACCTAGAGGAAGGAGGTCTATCTAACCATCAACATAGACAAAGGGTTCGTTAATGTACGAGAAGTGATACTATGGAACTCTCTGCCGCAGGAGGTTGTTTATGGAGGATCCTATGTACATTGCGAGATAGAGGCCTGGATTCCTTTTTCTTGAGAGCAAAAAGTCACGGTGATGAGGAAACACGTTGATGTATCTTAAAGTGGGACTTGTGACTTGCTTCTTTTTCCAGCCTTATGTACTAGTATAATAGGACTCACTGTGTGTGCCGGGTAAATCATGCTCTCACTGTCAATCACTCCGTGTGGGCGGGATATCCGGACCGTATATCATCAAAAGATAAAACACTCAATAGCTTTTGGTCATCATCATTGCAAGCAGGTGCTAGCCCATAAGGTCTGATTGGAATGATGTTTAGACATTTTTGCCCAGTGTCAAATGGATTGGGTCTGTTTCTTAATTTGCCATTTTCTTATCTACAGTGCAGGTAATCCTTTTTACAGAACCAGATGAAGCCGTGACTGAGAATTCTTTTAGTCTGGACTGCAGGTCCCTGCAGATGCTTTGTCCTTTCATCCTAAGTGCATTAATGTTCTCTGCATCAACGTCGCCAATCGTATGCAGAGGAATTGTGAATTAGCCCGTTTTCCTATGCAATACCTAAAGAGGATTGAGCAGCAGTAGATTCCTCCTGGATAGTCAAGGGTTAACATGTTATGTTATCAGCCCGTATGTTCCACTTTTTATAACTGGAACTGAGTTTGATTGGAGGAACCACATGCTTGGCGGGGGGGAAAAACCTAACCCTTATTCATGGGGGAGTTAGAGAAAGTTCCAGAAATCTTTAGATAGAGCAGATCTCTCAGGCCGAGCTCTCAACTCATAGAGCTCTGAGCACTGCTCTGCTGCACACAGCCTGCTAGGGGCTCCATCCAGCTATTGAACAATCTCCTGAGGTTCCTCGCCAAATCACTAACTCAATAATGCACTTGTACATAAGCGTTTGGGTGTTGTGACGGTGGTTGAATAAGGAAACTGTAAGTTCTTTTATGCCAATAGCATATCCCTATCTACTATCTACTATCTATCTATCTATCTATCTCTCTTCTAATCTAATCTATGACACATACTAAACAACTTTAAGCAGCCCCCTGGAAAACCAGCCCACAGCCTCTCTCCCTCCATATCATGGCTTGCATACCCACCTGCTGGGAAGACCTGCCCGGCTGTAGGAAACACCCTCCGGTCCCCATACGACCCAAGCACCGGACCACCAGCGTGCACTAGGCCCAACCCACCACCACTACGTATCCTGGGCCCCGCTGTCTCCAGCCCCAAGAAAATGCTGCCCCCCCCCCCCCCCGGTGGGTCATGGTGCAATTTTCCCTTCAGCTCCTCCCTCTTCCACTCAATGCAGCGAGCACTTCGGGATGAAGGATCGCCCTCAAGCACTTCAAGGTTCGGCATGTTCAAACAGTGTAACTTCTAGATAGTTATACATTTAAATGCTCCCAATGCATACAGTATACTGGTGGAGTATAAGTGGAGTTTTATTTCCTTAATCCTGGACTCCGTGGACTGTTTATGTTGATGTAACTAACTTGGATTTACTAGTTCTAGTTAGCAGGTTTTATTGTTGGCTCACATATCTCAGAAATCAGGCGATGAATGTGCTTCAAATATACAAATTCTTCAAGCACAAAAAACGAAGATTTGTGATGATGTCGTGAATTAATATTTCATGGATTTTGTGTTATTCCGCACATATATTATTTCTTCTCTCTATAATCATTGTATCCATTGGAAGACGTCCAGCTGCATCGCGTAGAAGAAGGACTGGAGTATTTGGATACAAACAAAGCTTATGTTAGTTTAGACTCTGCAGTAGTGCTGACACTGACCGCAGTACAATATATGAGGTTGGTGGGCAGTTTACCAGCCGGCAAGGGGGGCCACAAGGACAGGGCCCAATTGACGTCTGGGGGGCGGTACGATCACGTGGATATCAAATTTGGTAGGGGTGAGAATGTTTCCATACATTTAAAAAATTAAACCTCCTGTCACAAATGTTTTTTGTTTATTTTGCCATCTTCGGGGAATAACTTTTTCATTACTTTGGTGTACGGAGCTGTCGGTTGTGTCTTTTTTTTGGCGACTTGGGATGGCGTTTTTTCATTGCTTCAGTTGTAGACGGTGCGACCTTTGGATCACTGTTATTTAATTTTTTTATATATTTTTCCAAAATGGCAAAAAAATTTTATTTTTGACTTGGCCGCTATTTTCCGTTACAAGGTTAAGCGCAATGAAAACAGTAATTTATTTGGATAGAATCGGACTTTTCGGACGGCGGTGAATACCCTACTTGTGTTTATGATTTTTACTGTTTATTAATAATATCAGTTCTCGAGGGAAGGGGGTGATTTGAATTTTTAGGTTTTTTTATTTATCATTTTTTTTTTTTTAACTTTTTTTACTTGTACTATTTTTTCAGACTCCGAGGTACTTGTAAAAAACCCTAGGTTGTTCTGATCGATCCTACCATATACTGCCATAACTGCACATAGGCAGTATATGGGGAATTTTACCTCCTCATTCATTACACTGTGCTGATAGCACATTTTAATGAATGGGTAAAACGAACTGCTTTTTTCGGGCCTTGCGTGGGACCCGCAGCGTCATGTCAATGGATTCACCGTCCCCTTACCCGTCATCGGGGAGCGGCGATCCGCGCAAATGCGGCGCATCTTTTTGGAGCCTCCGCAGCATTGCCGTCGGCGATCGCCGGTAAGCACCCGCGATCGGTGCTAGCCCGATCGCGGGTGTATCACCGAGCCTTGCCTGCAATATGCCGCAAAGCTTACCGGCTTAGGGAGAGGGCTCGGCACGCGAGCCTCTCCATGTACCGAACCTGCGCGCGGCCGTACTAGTCGGAAGGGGTAACACTCGCAGCTGATTTTGCTCGCTGTTCACACTTATAAAGATAAGGAATCTGTCGTGTCATACAGTTGTCTGACTTTAAGAGCCGTTGGACTGAAAAGCCCACTCCGGTGCAGGACCAAACCTCTCATTTCGTAGAAGAATCAAAAAGCAAGACTCCTTTGCTTTTGTGGTCCACAGTTCATTTTAGTGATAACAACAAATACGGTCTATGGAACTCATGTTCACTGATGAACTGGGGACAGACACGAACCCAAAGTGTGTAAAGAATCAGTGAAAGGTGATTGATGAAGTGTCCCGGTTTTGGGGGGGGAAATGTTTTCTTCAGCATTGTTGTTCCTCTCATACGTTACCTGGCAGAGTGAATGCAAGTGTGTATCAGTACCTTTTTCAACAGACGTGGTTCCGTCCTAACGTTTTCATTCCGGAACCATGCCCTCTTGTCATAACAGAAAAACAGGATCCTTGGAAAAACATTGAAATAATTAAAGGCAATCCCAGAGTCCGGGTCTCATTTAATAAAAACCTCGGAAAATCCATTGTGACAAAGTCACGGGGCCAAGAACCCACAACATTTACAGACCTGTGTAAGAGACTGGAAGATATTGGCTAGAATCCCAGCAAGAGCCGTTTGAGAGAACTAGCTATGTCCTGTGTCTCACATTGCGGAAGTCATTCACAAAGCAAAGACCGTGCCCTCCCCCGACTGAATTTGTACCTTTGAATATTTATTTATAAAATCTTCCCTCTCTGTGCTCCAGTCATTGCCTGTTCTCTAATTTATGAATTGTCACTTCTTTGCGAATAATTTGTTGGGCTACGGGGGGATGAGTCTGTTGTAAATGGTTTTAAAAAAACACTGTTACTGGTGGCATGAAATAGTACCCCTTGAACAAAATCCAAATCAGGAGGGTGGAAAAAATTTACGCGTCACTGGAGAGGTATCCGATTATTCTGTAATACAACAATAGACAGTAGATCATAGGATTGCGGGTCTCTAATTTTTGTTGATCTCTGTCCGACGTTGGAGCCACTAAATTCTGGACGCGCTCGAATAGCTTCAACATTCTTTTTTGGATAGGAACAAACTTTGTTATCATTTTGTATGTGCGCAGATGCGTAATAAGTCCCCAATATCAAGTTATGTGGTTTCCTATAGTAGTTCACAATCTTTTAAAGGGTAAGTCCAGTAGATGCAGGTCAAATATTCATATGAATGGGTCCTCTTAAAATATAAGGTATGTGTATTAGTTTGTTATTTAAATTTTGCGCCGCTTAGATAGAAATCTGGTGACAAAGACCTGTAAATGAGAAATAAAGCTACTTGGTCCTTAATCAGAGTCCCGTTAATTTTTTCCGTCCTCCGGGTCTGTTGCAGGACCGAAAGGCTGCTGGTCACATGTCCCAGCACATGTCCTTTACCTGCCTGGGCAGGTCAGGATGAATACACCACATGATGGGTTTGGTGGCTGTTCGGTTGGTTAAGGTCACCAGTTGACCGGTGTTGTGGTGATGGCAGTTTACACATAACTTACTATGGTAACAAGGCAAGAAAAGCCTGTGTAGATCATCACTGGGGAGGCATAGCGATAGAAGAGGAGGTCGGTGGTCCTGGAACGAAAGGGAATCATGGGAATGTAGTTTCCATGGCCGGCCATCTTATGGATAACTCCACCTACTTTAGAGGCCATACATTTTGTAAATCAGAAAATCAACTATAAAGCGCCGTTTGTGTGACTAATGACATTGAGTATTGTTGTATCATTTATTTATATCATCAGTGCTTTTTGTTTTCAAGCAAAAAAACCTTTCATATTCCCCCCGGAATACCCCTTTAAGGAAGCTTGTCACCACAACCAAATTGCTTACCTGAACTTACTTTTGCGTTTATTGGTGTCCACCTGCTTTTCCAGGCCAAAATATGCAAAATTAACTGAAGTTCTTTGGCAAAGCACTTGACGGTTCAACTCCACATCCTCACTGAACCCAGGAGGAGAAGGCGTTGTGGGTTGGAAGGGTAGCCAGGGAGGGATGGTATTGCTAAAACCCAATTATGGTGGCATGCATGGCATAGACCAGTAGTTGTTATTAACTTTGGTTAATATGTGAGGGTTTCTTGATTCCCCTTTGTTAAAGGGTACCCTACAATGTTGTCCTTGTTTGGATTTTATGTGTTATGCCAACGAAGTTGGTGCTTTCTGTTCCCGAAATAGTCTGAACTGTTGGGCCCTAGACATCTTGCCCCATGGCAGCAATAGCCTCACTTACAGTGGCCGCAATGCCTCCTTCTCGATCACACATAAATCATTTCTCTTTAGGGATCAGGTCCGAATTCCCACTTTTGACAGAAACAAAAAACTAAAAGGAACTGAAGGTCATCTTTAACTTAGACGTTTATCGACCTTCCGTTACGCATTAACATAGAGATGCCCCTGCTGCATCATTTTTTCTCAGCTCTCAAAGGTATATGCATCCAACCCGACTAACGTGTATTTTGCCTATCCAAAAATCGCTCATTCTACCTATGATAAAATGTTTTCTTCTCCGTTAATGACATTTGTCAGGAACAACTTGCAAGTCAGAAGACGCCTCATACGAGAGGAAGGAAGGATCCCTTCTGAATTTGTTCCCACACCAGATGGCGCAGAATATTTTCATTTTATTAATAACTCTACTTTCCAGGGCTAGGACCTCTAAACCTACAGACTTAGAAAGATCTCGCCTTCTGAAATAGCTACTATTCCGTATGTCTGTAGCTGTCATCTATGTATCTGATCCACGGGGCACCATTTACGTTACCTTCCTGCGCAATCCCCGAAAGTGCATTGTCTGTCGATGCCCATCATCTGCCTTGATTCAAAAGATTGTGCTCCCGATTTTCCTGCCTGCTGTCACTTTCCCCGCTCAGGTCCACGTCGATTTGACCTTTTCTTTCCTGTCTTAGTAAGTGCTTGATAATTCTTCACAATGTAAATGTAAATCCCATGCCTGGCCGTGGACCCTTTTAAATGGGGCACATTACTTTACCCATCGTCTGAGTTCACTGCAAGTGCATGGTCCCGTTTATGCACTTGCCGCGGATTCACTAAGAGCGTCGCCCGATATCCTGCATGGTGGCTTCTTCGCTCAGTCCGACGGAGTTCTTCTTCTTCCTGTGCATGTTAGTTCTTGATCTTGCGACACATTTTAAAGTTAAATCCCGCGCTCAGTCCCAATATCATCGATTTGGTCCTGATGGGCAAGCCCCCTCCAATTCGTGTCGCCATGTAGCCAGCGCAGCTGTGGCCAAATTACAATCGTGTGCTCCAAAATCCCCGTAGGTAATCCCCCGAAAAAGGTGCAACATTCCTGACAAAGTCGCCAACCTTTAGTAAATGGAGCCCCATTGTCCATAGTCCACAAGGAATTTGCTCCATACTCTGTGTAGTGGTTGGTCGCTCATTGTCTATTACATGATAGCTGCATGCTGTGCGTCCGCATTTTATGGCGGAGCACCCATAGCTACTGCAGAATGGATGCATGCTCAAAACATCTCCTCATGGTTGTTACTGCGAATGGATCCCACCTACTCAAGAAATCCGGTAATTCTTGTGATCAGCAGCACCTCCCCCGCCGATACGATTGGTTGGCCAACCTCTGGATAGGGGTATCGGGTAAAAAAAACACTAAGGATCGACTAAACAGAAGTACTGGTAATCAGTCTGTAGGCAAATCCTAACGAGCTTTCTCACACTGCTTAACTAGATATTAAGATACCATTGGGCATTGGGCCTGGTGAAATTGTTTTGCCCCAGCATTGTAATTTTTTTAATGGTTTGCCACTTTCCTGCCCACATTACTGCCTATCTCATGCCATTTGTTTTTTTTTGAAAAAAGAGAGAAATCTCCTTCTGTTTGGTTTGCTGTTCTGTGGGATAGACCTTTGAAGTTCTTGGAGAAGCTTCCTCTTACATGTTCTCCACAGCGTCGAACTGGAATGATTATAAAATCATATCAAAAAAATCTAATAACGATAATATATTGGAATCATCCTATGAAATAGATCAAAATTTCTAATAAATTACGCATTTACTTCAAATTAGATATTTGGAGATTTGATTCTCTGGTGGGGCCAGTCCGTCACTTCATTATAATGAATAAAGGTTGTGATCCCTCTCCTTATCATCTCTGCAAGGGCAGAATGAACACTTGCTAAATGGTTGATAACATGGTGGCTCTCAATTAACCAATATTATATTCCATTACTATTATTCAAGAAGGGACTTAGATCCACATTCTCATATTAGTTGGATTCCCACCTCAAATCTGAGTACTTGAGTGATTCCCTTTTGTTCCACAGTGGATCTGGACAGCTTTATGATCATTATCGGGACTCTACTTGATGCTGCACAACCCAAACAGAAGAGTTTAAGGGAACGCTGTCATCAAGACCGCACAATTACATCTTACTTAACCCCCGTGTGCCTTGTTGCACAAGGCAGTTCAACCCCCAGCTTAAATAAATCTGGCTCCGCCCACCAGTAAAATCATTTTCTGGCTTGTCTCTATTGACTCTGCCCACTGTTTGTGGCTCCCGCGCCACCAGTGCATGATCCTGCCCATCATTGTGTACGTGTGTATTTTCGCACACATGCTACTGCTAAGGCACCATGCAATAGAGGACAGAATCCGAGGAAGGACGGAAGTGACAGGAGAAGGACTTCCTGTAATGCTTAGCCAAGATTTAAAAGGAACTGAGCTGTCAATAGACAGCCGAGGGGTGCGGCACGGGCAAGCCGGGAGAAAACCTGACTCTTTTCTCTTCAGAAGAGACGCATCTAGACGCGGGGCAGAGAAATAGGACTGTAATTAAGTGTAGTAATTGTAGGTGACATAGGGAGGACCTTTAACCCTTTACCCAGAAGTATTACTTGTGTCAGGGGTACAATTCTGGAGACATTACTTCTTTGAGTCAGTTGCCGAATCTAATAATGTCACCCCTATTGTGGTGTGCTCCAGTACCCATTGGGACCACATAAAAACTGTTCACATACTCAAATGATTTGAAATGGTCCAAAGGCCATAGCATTGACCAACCTGAAGATTCATAAGAAATCATCTAATTACAGAAAGAAGCAACTTTATATTAAAGTTATCAACTTTTGTCCTAATATATGGGGCCTTCAAGTTCTCAAATATTGAAACTTCCTCTTCCATTGCATCTTACTATCCCGAGATGCGCAGCTCTGCCTCTGAATGAAATAAACATTAGAACTTCATTAATCTCGCATGTTGGGGAAAATAGGGCCCATATCATGTAGGAAGCTCGGATCTCCTGTCATGCTGAGTCAATCTTTAAATATTCAGCTTGAGATACATTGAGATTAATTGCATTTTTAACTGTAACATTTTGTAATGAAATAAGATAATTAAACTACTTTTATTAATTACTTTGTGAAACTAATACCGTTCTTCTTGGCTGATGCATATCTATTCTAGAAATTGCAGGGCAATATTGGTAAAAACAGTGCATAGTACATATGTATAATAAGATACTAGAGGTCATTTTAAGAGACCCATCGTTGTTTAAAGACTTTCTTTCTAGGTTCCTAGTTCAGTGCAATTAAATTTCTTAAATAATCCTTTATAGTGTTTTTAGATAAAATTTTTCTTATACACAGCTTTACATCTCTTGGATAGTCATCGTCTAAGATAACTTTCTTCACTTCCTGAAGTCACCACTAAGGGAGCTGATGGAAGCACCTAGACTAGAGTGCAGGACCCCGGTAACTTGGGCTTATAGCTTAATGTATAATCCACCACCCCTAGATATGCCATTTGATTCAGGCCTAGATCTCGTAATTTACATGTCTGTTTTAAGCTCATACAATTTATCCGAGAGACGCCTCACTTTTGTCTTCCCTTTTTCACACTACAAAGAACTCTTTATTCTTAAATGTGTCTGTAATCTGGACCTCCCCCCTATAAAAGCAATCTGGCTGTGTATTCCTGAACCACTCCCCATACCGAAGTTTGGGTGTGTAGTCTGAACTCCCCCATAACAGAAGTCTGGCTTGTGTAGTCTGGACCTCCCTCATGACAGCAGTTTGACTGTTTAGTCTGGCCTTTCGTCTATAACAGCGGTCTGTCTGTTAGTATTGGACTCCCCCTATAAGATCACGCTGTCTGTGTATTCTGAACCTCCAATCCTTTATCCCAAATCTGGCTGGTAGTCTGGACGCTACCCCTGAAAAAACATCTGTCCTGTGTATTCCCTGGACCTACCCTTATAACATCTGCCTGACATTTTGACTCTCTCCTATAATAGCAATCTGGGTGGTGTAGTCTGGATCTCCCCCGATAACAGAAGTCTGGTCTGGCTCTTGTAGTCTGACTCCCCATATCCAGAAGTCTGCTCTGTAGTCTGGACAGCCCATATACAAAGTCTTAGCTCTTTTGCTGGTATATCCCATATAATATAAGTCTGGGCTCTTATCGTTTACAGCCTCAATAACAACAGTCTGGCTCTTTAAGTCTGTCACCTCCCCCTGTAACAGCATCTGGCTCTGTAGTCTGGACCTCTCCCCTATAACAGCGTCCTGGCTCTGTAGGCCCTGGACCTCCTACTATACACAGTTCTGCTCCTGTAGTCTGGCCTCCCCCTATAACATCAGTCTGGCTGTGTAGTCTTGACCTCTCCCTAACATCATTCTGGCTGTGTATTCTGGACCTCCTCCTTAACATCTGCCTGTTTAGTCTTGGACCTCCTTGCCCCTATAACAGTCCTGGCTCTGTTAGCTGTACCTCCTCCTATAACAGCAGTCCTGGCTGTGTAATCTGCCCGTTTTCACTATCACATGCATCTACAGGCCGGGGTCTATATCCAGATAATGTTCTTCTACTTTGGGAGTGCTTTTAATATATTATCTCCGCGATAACGTTTAGTGTCAGAAATTGTTAAAATGGGGTTTGTTCTGGCCTAATTCAGTGGATCTTTCCTTATCTGATTATTAAGACCCGCAAAGGGAAAATTGGAAATCACGTGTCGGACGTGGTTGTGAGTAACAACTTGGGCCCCACAGGGGACTGTTCTTAGCCCCCGTTTTTATTTACCACCTCCACTGCAGATTTTCAAAAAAATAGAAATCATGTTCTTGCAGAGTTTTCGGATGACACTGCATAAAGGGTGTATAAAGCGGGAGATTTGTCTGAATACTCGGTCGACCCTTGATGTGTTTCTCGGAGTGATGCGACACACATGGTTGGAATTGTAATCTATCTAAGCCAGAATGGTAACAGTTTCCGTAGGAACAGGATAACTGATGGTGGAGCCCGACAAAGATTAGGGTGTCGCAGTGGAACGCGTCACCACTATAATTAATCTGGGTGTCTACTGGTTATAAGCTATTGTTGATATTAATTCAAGAAATTGTATAAAACGTCGGCCCGGGAGACTGTACTTTTTAATATCGCTCAGGTCCCTTTGATTTGACCGTAGGATGTTGCTGTCCTTTTACCAGTCTGTAATTGGAATTGTTTTATTCTATGTCTATGCGGTGGTATGTGGGGGAAGGATGGCTTGCTCGCAGCTCGCCGCTGCCTGAACAAATTTAAGAAATTGGTCAGGAAGGTGAACTCAATTGTTGGTATTACGACTAGGATTTGGGATCAGTCTTGTGGTGAACGTAATGTTCCACAAATTTAATCCAGTGGTATTACTGAGAAAAACCATTAACTAACACAACACACGAGGGTCAACGTATCACTTTAGTGAATCGTTTTTGCACATGAAATGTAGAACGAATCGTTTTAAAAACAATTCTTATTTATACCGAGGGCAATTGCCATTAGTTAACATGGGCAGTAATTAATATGTAACCACGGTGTTATTCTCTTTTTATACTTTTTTAATTGATTCTTTTAAATAAGTGTTATTATTTATATGTCAATTATTTTGATCTACCGGTTTGGATAGGTATATCTTGATTATGAATGGAGGTGTTGCTCTGTCGTTGTTGACAAAGTCAATTTCCCCTATGTGGACAAGAAAGCATTCTTTCTATTTCTATTCTATAACAGCAGTCCGGCTGTGGTAGTCTGGACCTCCCCCTATAACAGCAGTCTGGCTGTGTAGTCTGGGACCTCCCAGGATAGTCCTCCCCTATAACATCAGTCTGCTGTGTAGTCCTGGAACTCCCCTATACCCGTCCCGGCTGTGTCGTCTGGACCTCCCCTATAACCAGTCTGGCTGTGTAGTATGGAACCTCCCCCTAAACAGCAGTCTGGCGTGTATCTGCAGTTTTTCATTCACTATAACTGACAGTCCGGCTGTTGTCTGGACCTCCCCCTCTAACAGCAGTCTGGGCTGTGTAGTCCTGGACCTCCCCCTATAACAGCATCCTGGCTGTGTAGTCTGGACCTCCCCGTATCACCGCAGTCCGCTGTGTAGTTCCTGGCCTCCCCCTATAACAGCAGTCCTGGCGGTGTAGTCTGAACTCCCCTATAACAGCAGTCCGGCTGTGTAGTCCTGGACCCCCCCTATCACACAGTCTGCTGTGTATTCTTGACCTCCCCCTATAGCAAGTCAGGCTGGGTATCGACCTCCCCCTATCCAGCAGTCCGGCTGTGTCGTCTGGACCTCCCCTATACAGCAGTCTCTGTGTAGTCTGGACCTCCCTCCTATACAGCAGTCCGGCTGTGTAGTCCTGGCACCTCCCCTATAACGCAGTCATGGCGTGTTAGTCGGGAACTCCCCCTATCACAGCAGTCTGGCTGTGTATTCCTGGAACTCCCCATACATCATCTGGCTGTGTAGTCGGCCTCCCCCTATAACAGCAGTCAGGCTGTGGTAGTCTGGAACCTCCCCCTATAACACAGTTGGCTGTGAATTCTGGACCCCACCCCATAACATCAGTCCGGCTGTGTAGTCTGCAGTTTTCAACTAGAACAGAAAAAGATCATAAGATCCATGTATCCTCATTGATACTTAAAGTTACCTATAGCCATAGGTGAGTTACTTTAAGGGCCATACAGTAATGTACTGATTGACAAGTGATCATGGGAAATGTCTAACATGGCATCTAGATTTAGAGCATTTCATTTTACTTCTCATATTTATGGAATTTGGGTTTCCTCTCTTGTAAGAATGTTCTTTGTTTATATATAAAAAAACTGTTTTTAGGAAAAGGAATTAGTAAATGTAAATTATAATTAATGGGTTGAATTACATTTAGCTATCTGAGTGAATCAGTGCTGTTATTAACTTTATATTACATTGTGCACATATTACGCTTTGGCTTCCTGTCATGCTAAAATGCCTTTCTAATAGAATACCAGGGAACTATGTGATCTGCCCACTGAAAACATTAAAAACTATTAAACATGGGAAATCTATAAAAGTGCAGTGTGACTAGAGAAGATTCCTAGGACTGTGAGTACATAAACAGGTGGGGGGAAAAAGCGACCGCAATGCCATGTAATAGAGCATGCCTACCCATGGCTCCTACAGGACAGAGCAGTTTACCTACATGCCTGGAATCACCAAGCTATTTATATGTCTGACTCCCAATGTCAGGTACATGGGGAAACTTCCCTTCCTAAAAGCATTGGAGAAACTTAGGCCTCTGGCCTGGACAATCTTCTAATGCCCCTTGCTATTACAAATAGACTTGATGCATGAAATCACTTTGTGGTGTCTTATACTTCTGTTGTAAAAAAAAAATAATCTGCCGTCTCTGTTAGTTTTACATCATCCTAGGATAGAACCACACCCTCAATGTATGTACGTCTAGCATTTATTGATGGGGACTGGAAGTGCTTCCCACTAACCTTGATTTCCATTATTTCCTTCTCCCCCGTAGTGGCCATAATGGAGAAAATAATGAAAACCAAAATTGGTAAGTACTATGTCTGGATGCTGCTACTCAGTCCCTAACTCCCCCCCCCCCCCCCCTCTCGATCACAGAGCCAAAATGAAATACCATTGTTCAGCATGTGACATACCATAGACAATTGAATAAGTCATAGGTAATACATAGGGAAAGTATATCTAGTAAACTTACGAATGATGCTTCTTCTCCTTTTGGTACAGAACATGGAGACTTATCCTGGCTGCATTCAACGCCTGAATGCTCCGGTTGGTGGGCCCAGCCACATCCAACACTGTGCAACATAGACAGGACAGTCACTTACAGCACATGCCCCCTGTATAATATACTTGCTCCTAATTAGACTTCCCCTTACACCAACAACGGATCTCACACTGTGCTCCTAAATTATCTTACCCCTCACATAACAAATGACCACACTGTGCCGCTAAAATAGTGCTACTCCTCAGCACCCAACAGCTGACCACACTGCCCCTAATAAGCTCACCCATCAAACCACAACGGACCACCTGTGCCCCTAATATGCTTACCCATCACACCACACTGACCACATGTGCCCTAATAATGCTAGGCCCTCACACTACAATGACCACACTTTCCTCTAAATAATGCTTACTACCCATCCACCACACTGCCCCCTCTGCCCTAATAATGTTACCCCTCACACACAACTGACCACACTTGTGCCCCTAAATAATGCTTACCCCTTACCGCCACAACTGATCTCACTGTGCCCCTAAATAATGCGTACCCTTCACAGCACCACAACTGACCACACTGTGCCCCTAAATAATGCTTACCACCCCTCACACCACAACTGACCACCTGTGCCCCTAATAATGCTTACCACTCACAACACAACTGATATAGTCTCTGCCTGCCCTAAATAATGCTTCCCCCTCACGTCACAACTTACCACACTGTCACCTAAATATGTTTACCCCTCACACACCAGACGGACTACCTTGCCTCGAAATAATTCTTATTCTTAGGTGAGTTTATCACACATTAATACTGTAGAAAAATATCCCTGCGTTGTTTAAAATGATATTTTAATTGTTTTTCATAGTCCCATTAGCACAAATAACAATACATATTGTTCCCCAAATACATACATTCTCCAAATATAAGTTATAAAATTCTTTGTTAAATATAGTAGATAATGCAGCATCTTTGCTGTCAAATGCTAGGGGGGGACCATTACTATTACTGCATACTTATACATTTCTTTCTTTCTTTTTTTTAAATCGTCCTTATAAAATAACAAAGCCCCAACATCTTGTGGCTGGCGTCTTTTATTCACAGCTCCACACCACTTCGTGTAATATTTTATTATTGACCGTGTGTGGGTTTACCCGTCAATTCAAATTTGCAGATGATCTACTGTGTAAATTAATACTGAGGCGATAGTTAGCATTAACGAGACTTTGTGAGCTGAGGAGTGGCAAGAAAATGGTTGATGAGGTTTAATGTAGATAAATGTAATAGGCACTTGGGCCATGGAACGAAGGTATCATTATGTTCTAAACGGTCAATTAACTTGGTAAAACTGGCGCTGAAAAGAATGGGGGTATTGTGTATGGTAACTAAGTTTCGGTGACCAGAGCTAGGCGGCTGCTGCTAAGACCCTAAAATTGGGGATGTAATCGAAAGAGGAATAGATTCTCATGATAAGGACATAATTTGCCCGTATACATTCACTGGTCATACCAGTATTGTGTAGTATTTGGGACAAATTTTTTTATAAAAAGTACCAATAGAACGGACGGGTGCAGAGAGAGCAACCAAGATTTTAGGTTAAGGGTGGACTAAGACTGACAGGACATGATTACAAAATGTGGATTATTCAGTTTTAGAAAAAGACGGCTGAGGGTAGACCTCCTTATATGTACTATACCTGAATTGGCAGTACAAGATCCTCCAAAGATCTTTTTATACCTAGGCCGTGAAAACAGGACATAGGAGAGAAGCTGTTCTACCATCCCCATAGACAGGGACCCATCCTCTGCAACTATAGGCAGATGAGGTTCTCCCTTCCCATATACAGTGGCATCCTCTACACCTAGAGGGAAGTGGTCTAAACATCCCATAGACATGGGCATCCTCACACTAAGAGAGGAGGTTCACTTCCCCATAAGACGGGGCATCTCTACACTACACCTAGAGAAGAGGCGGTTCTAACCATACCATAGACAGGCATCACTCTACACATAGAGGAATGGTTCTCTACCATCACCATAACAGGGGCATCCTCTACACCTAGCGAAGATTGATTCTACCTTCACACATAACAGGGGGCATCCTCTACACCTAAGAAAGGCGTTCTACCATCACCATAACGTTGGACCATCCTCTACACTAGAGAGAGAGGTTCTACCTCACCATAGACAGGGGGCAAACAATCTCTACCCTAGAGGGGAGGTGGTTTCTAACCCATCACACCAGAGACATGGGGCAATCCCCCTCTACACCTAGAGGATAGGCAGTTTTCTACCATCACCAGAGACATTGGCATCCTTTACACCTAGAGGAGAGAGGTTCTACCTTCACCATAGACAGGCATGCTTCTGCGGGCAGCTAGATGGAGGCGGTTCTACCAACCACCATAGACAGGGGCCTCCTCTATCCCCAGAGGAGAGGGCGGTTGTAGTATCGCCATAGACAGGGGCTATCCCTGCGCCTAGAGGAAGGCGGTTCTACCATCACCATAACAGGGGGCAATCCTCACAACCTAGATGAGATAAGTGCTACCATCCCAGATACAGGGTACAATCCTTACACCTAGATGAAGGCGTTTCTCTACCATCACCATAGACAGGGGGCATCCTCTACACTAGAAGAGAGGCGGTTCTACCATAACATAGACAGGGGGGCATCCTCTACACCTAGAGGAGAGGCGGTTCTACCATCCCATATACAGGTGGACATCTTACACCTAGAGGAGAGGCGATTCTTCCAATCACAAATAATGGGGGGCATCCTCTACACCTAGAGAGATGTGGTTCTACCATCCCCATAGAACCGGGGACCATCCATCACCCCTAAGGAGAGAGGTTCTCTACCATCACACCATAGACGGGCATCCTCTTATACACCTAGAGGAGAGTGGTTTCTACCATCACCCTAGACAGGGGCATCCTCTACACGGAGGAGAGGTGTTTCGACCATCACCATTAGACAGGGGCATCCTCTACCCTAGATTAGAGGTGGTGTCTACTCATCACCATAGACAAGGGGCAATCCTCTAAACTATGATCGGTGGTTCTACATCCCCCATAGACAGGGGGCACCTACACCTGGAGAGAGGCGGTTCTATCACAAGATAGACAGAGATTCTACACCTGAGGAGAGGAGGTTCTTCCATCACATAGACAGGGGCATCTCTACACTAGAGGAGAGGAGTTCTACGCATCACCATAGACAAGTGGGCTTTCCCTCTACACCTAGAGAAGTAGGTTCCTACCATCACAGATACAGGGGGCAGCCTCTATACCTAGAGGAAGGAGGTCTATCTAACCATCAACATAGACAAAGGGTTCGTTAATGTACGAGAAGTGATACTATGGAACTCTCTGCCGCAGGAGGTTGTTTATGGAGGATCCTATGTACATTGCGAGATAGAGGCCTGGATTCCTTTTTCTTGAGAGCAAAAAGTCACGGTGATGAGGAAACACGTTGATGTATCTTAAAGTGGGACTTGTGACTTGCTTCTTTTTCCAGCCTTATGTACTAGTATAATAGGACTCACTGTGTGTGCCGGGTAAATCATGCTCTCACTGTCAATCACTCCGTGTGGGCGGGATATCCGGACCGTATATCATCAAAAGATAAAACACTCAATAGCTTTTGGTCATCATCATTGCAAGCAGGTGCTAGCCCATAAGGTCTGATTGGAATGATGTTTAGACATTTTTGCCCAGTGTCAAATGGATTGGGTCTGTTTCTTAATTTGCCATTTTCTTATCTACAGTGCAGGTAATCCTTTTTACAGAACCAGATGAAGCCGTGACTGAGAATTCTTTTAGTCTGGACTGCAGGTCCCTGCAGATGCTTTGTCCTTTCATCCTAAGTGCATTAATGTTCTCTGCATCAACGTCGCCAATCGTATGCAGAGGAATTGTGAATTAGCCCGTTTTCCTATGCAATACCTAAAGAGGATTGAGCAGCAGTAGATTCCTCCTGGATAGTCAAGGGTTAACATGTTATGTTATCAGCCCGTATGTTCCACTTTTTATAACTGGAACTGAGTTTGATTGGAGGAACCACATGCTTGGCGGGGGGGAAAAACCTAACCCTTATTCATGGGGGAGTTAGAGAAAGTTCCAGAAATCTTTAGATAGAGCAGATCTCTCAGGCCGAGCTCTCAACTCATAGAGCTCTGAGCACTGCTCTGCTGCACACAGCCTGCTAGGGGCTCCATCCAGCTATTGAACAATCTCCTGAGGTTCCTCGCCAAATCACTAACTCAATAATGCACTTGTACATAAGCGTTTGGGTGTTGTGACGGTGGTTGAATAAGGAAACTGTAAGTTCTTTTATGCCAATAGCATATCCCTATCTACTATCTACTATCTATCTATCTATCTATCTCTCTTCTAATCTAATCTATGACACATACTAAACAACTTTAAGCAGCCCCCTGGAAAACCAGCCCACAGCCTCTCTCCCTCCATATCATGGCTTGCATACCCACCTGCTGGGAAGACCTGCCCGGCTGTAGGAAACACCCTCCGGTCCCCATACGACCCAAGCACCGGACCACCAGCGTGCACTAGGCCCAACCCACCACCACTACGTATCCTGGGCCCCGCTGTCTCCAGCCCCAAGAAAATGCTGCCCCCCCCCCCCCCCGGTGGGTCATGGTGCAATTTTCCCTTCAGCTCCTCCCTCTTCCACTCAATGCAGCGAGCACTTCGGGATGAAGGATCGCCCTCAAGCACTTCAAGGTTCGGCATGTTCAAACAGTGTAACTTCTAGATAGTTATACATTTAAATGCTCCCGTATACGGGTGGAGTATAAGTGGAGGTTTTATTTCCTTAAATCCTGGACTCCGTTACTGTTTTATGTTGATGTAACTAAACTACTACTTGGATTTACTAGTTCAGTTAGCAGTTTTATTGTGGGCTCATCACATATCTCAGAAATCAAGGCGATAATATGCTTCAAAATACACATTCTTCAAGCCCAAAAAACGACGAAGATTTGTGATGATGTCGTGGACTTACTATTTCATGGATTTGTGTTATTTCCGCACATAATTATGTCTTCTCTCTAGAATCAATGTATCCTTGGAAGACTCCTCTGCAAATCGCGTAGAAGAAGGACTGGAGTTGGATACAACCAAGCTTAATGTTAGTTTTACTCTGCCGAAGGCAGATTGCCTGTAAAACACATCGAGCTCCGGGTCCCTCGCAATATTTGCTGGCAGCTGTACCTGCGCAGATCATCGTATTCCTGCTGCCTCTGCATTGTAAACAGCAGAGAAAGCAACCATCAGCTTGTGCTGCCGAGATAGCGTAAATCCTTGAACTCATAGCCTCCCCTAAAGACATGAACCACCACCTACCTGGTGACATGTTGTCTACAATAAAGTAGGGGTTGGGAGGTAGCATCACCTCCTTGAATCCAGTGGGACAGTACTGGATTTTAGGAAGTATGTTGTGAGTAGAGATGAGGGGACCTGCCATATCTGTTTGGGATCTCTAGCCCTGGACGTATTATCGGATTAGTCGCTGAAAAGCCAATCAGGCAAATGAATGCCCCTAACTACGAGCCATGGATGTGATTGCCAGGGGAACTCCCCCTGGACAATCGGGCGGCCAAACCTACTCTAGTAGGCACCTTCTTCCGGTACATTGTTGTGCCCAGTGACTGTACCTTCTGCCAGAGTAAGATTAATGTGGTGCCTCCTGAGCTTGATAGGCCCAGAGCCCCTGCATGAGTGGTGCATTAAATACTGTACACACCGCCCACCAGAATTGAAATGGCCAATAAGGTTTGTCTGGCTTGGAATGATGAGGGTGGGAAACCACCTGCCAAAATTGATTTGGTAGGGGGTTGCGTTTACTATCCGAAACAAAAGAGCTGCTGCATATCGTGTTGTGCGAGCAAGTACGACATCAAGTTTGTCCCCTATCCCTTTATACTCTTGTGCCTTTATAGTTTTAAATTGCCAGCTGGACACACGTGATAAACAGAGGACTTGAGCAAATGGTCAGTCCCAAGAAAAATAGTACAGGCGCCTCTCAAAGACAAAAAAACAGCACCTTAATGACATGTTTATGTATTGATTGATCCGATTTTCATTTAGTTTATGTAACCCTATGTATACACCTAATTTCATTTATGTTACCCTATGTATACACCTACCTATCCCTTGATGTATTGATTTATGCTTTTTATTTTTGTATTTCTGAATTTGTAGTTTTATGTGAATATAATTAACCTTCTACACACTGAATGAAAACATATGTATTGTATTACCTTGTGTACGGTATTTCCATAGTTTTTGAAATACATTTTTATTACATTTTATTTCGAACTGTTTTAAACAGCATGGAGTAATATATTTCCCGTTCTTCCACTATGGACAGCACTGCTCCCAACACCAGCAATGTAATGAAATCACTATGTCGCTGGCACGGCAAGGTCGAGAACAGCCGCTGCTGAAGAGACCAAAAAGGGGAGTACTTTTTTTTAAATTAATTACTAAATGAGGGAACAAAATGGGACCAAAATGAAAGTTAATTTTAAAAGGGTGCACTAAAAATGGGGGGCATAAGGAGAGGGGGCATTACAAAAGGGTGCACTAGAAATGGTGGTGTAATGGAGGGGGCGTTATAAAAAGGGGCCATATTGAGAATGGGAATTAGATACTGGGTAGAACTAAGTATATTAGAAAACCATTAAAACCACTCCACTTTCTCATGTGGCCCCATAAGAAAATTAATTAATTAAACAGTGTAGCTTTCACTTTTAACAATGTATACGTTATGCGCACAACCAGCACAGCCTCCTGAAGTATACCTCCTGGTCACTTATATTTTCGCAGAACATTGAAAGGGTGTTATCACACTGTCCCCCAGATGGTAGATATTCCACATGCCAGTACATAGTGTCCTGTGGAATCAAGATATTGATAACTGATGACGCAGAAATATAAATATGGGCATCATTAGAGCGGACAAACAAAGCTGTGGTAAAAATGACAGTGAGCATTCTGATTGGTTTCATGTGCAAAAGAACAGTTTGAATAATCCCCATATCTGTCTCTCTTATATGGGGGATATGCTATCAAAAGTCCTAGTGCCAGAACTGATCGCTGTGACCATCGCATCCAACCAGAGTTTTCAGCTTTAATTTTTTCACAGCTTGTTTATAAAATTGAAAGCTGAATCTGTTTTCTGAAATGAGAAACAAGTTTTACCTCCGACATTCTGAAAATCCTCCCCATGATCTGTCTGTTCTCTTTTATCTATGTATCTAAATGGATATATATTATATACTGTATTTTCTGTAGGTTTGTTGTTACACTGTAAGAATGATATGCTAAATCTTGTCAGAAAAAAATGTCCTATAATTATCCTTGTTATATTTTCATACAATAAATTTTTTGTAAGAACGGGTGGGTGGAGGCATGCAGAGAGACATCAGTACTCTTGAGATATAAATGAGCCTGGACACCATTATGTCTGTCATTATCCTTAACTTCCTTGTAATGGGACCAGAGAAAATAAGGAACCAACAGTAGATATTCACACTTGGTAAGTTATGGATCCCGTTTATTTGCACTTGTCAATAAAGGAGAGCGGCTTTATAGCAGAGGATGCCTACCCTGAAGCCGCTCATGAATTATTATTGAAGGGAGACGACGGCTCGTGAAAGTAGAAGAGGCCCGAAAACAAAACCAATTTCTCTTGTCTGTGCTGGGAATCCTGTGAGGGAGGGAATTATAATAGAGGGAAAAATGAGGAAATGGTCCAGGGCAGTGCATGGCAGGAAGAGGAAGAACTGCCCTCTGGTTGCTGATGAAACTATATTATAAAGGATCATAGAAGCACCCTGTTCTCTTAGTTTTAGTAATTATTGGATTCACATAAAATAAGAGATCTCTTGATCCTCTTTTCTCCTGTTCAGTAAGTTTGCCTTTCTTAGTTATTCCCTTCGTAAACCCATTCTGTTGGACTGATCCTGACAGCCGGTCAGTGTCTGCTGACAGGCTCTTCTCTTCATATTAGACCCTCTTTACTGTCCGTATACTTGTAACATGTGCTTTACTTCCCCTCACATTTTATTTCTTTGGTTACTGGGAGTGAATTTGTCCAAGTTTTGGTGCTATAAAGTAAATTAGGAAAAAATTTTTAACATGATTTCTTTAAAAGAAATTTAGCCTTAAAGTGAAAAAACTGTGGGTTTATTTACATTTCACCTATTTTGTTGGCATAGTCAGTTTTAGGCAAACTATATATTACAGTCAAAAATTGAGAGATTTGACAAGTGGATTCAGGTAACTAGCGGACCCCTTAAACACTAGCGAATGGATACATCCAATTCGGATCACACTTGCAAATAGTGCGGCCCAAATGCTGACAATGGGGACTGAACTCATATGGGGCAAACATTTTTTTTTTTTGGGGGTGGGGGGGGAGCGTTGCGTACATGTTTGTAACTATATACTTGTATCTTTTTACTTTATATAATTTTTGGGCCCCACATTAGTCAATAGTCACAGTATCCACAGTAGCCAATAGTTTCATTGCCCCACAAAAGCTGATTGTCACAGTCTTTTCTTAAGCCTCCTCCTTATTGTGCCCTCTTTTTTCCTTTTATTGTGTCATCCTTTTAAGGACATGCCACACATGCCACAGAAAATGGAGTATTATAAGGAGGGGGCCACAGAAAAAACTGATTTAGCCCACTCACTTGTAAAAGCATCTGTCTGTAGCCCCATGATGTATAACCCATGTAATCACAAATACAACCCACCCTTCCTCCTTCTTTAAGCTGTAGAAACAAAACAAGCATACTCACCTTTCCCCATTCCCCCAAAGCAGTTTTCTCCTCCTCGTGCGTCTGCTACCTTCAGAGCTGCATTCAGACACCGCACAAAGTAGATGTGAAGAGGACAGCGGCCGCTTTTGGGAAGTGGGAAAAGGTGAGCATCAGAATAGCAAAAGAGACACCACAGGCTGAATAACACAAGGCTGCGGTCTGGATCTCTCCAGAATTAGAAAACCACCGTGTTGGATCAAGGACAAGTTTTTCCCATGGGAAGGGGAGACAATCGTTATGGACTCTCATGGGGATCTATGGAAAATCTCTGTGTGAAAAACTTCTAAATATCAAGATATATTGGAAATCTGATGACACAATTTGATAGACCACCTCTCATTGGAAAAAAAATTGCCCTTGATCCAACGGTGTTCAAGAAGGCAGCCATGTTCTTGAAATATCCTTTCAAATATCCTACACCCAAAATTTGCTGGGGTATCAAAAAAATATGTCCTGGAAATTTTGACCACAACCTGCATTGATTACCTGATGACGGGTCAAAACTGTTTTGTTGAGAGTAGGTTGGCTTGATCCATTTCTCCCATTCTTTTATCTACTATGATCCCACTATTACATAGATGTCAAACAGAAGACCAAGGGGTCAAATCTGGCCTGCAGCCTTGTGTCATCTGGCCCCGCTCTGCCTCACTGCTCCTTGTTAGTAGTGGAGCTTAAAGGGGACCTACCACCACGATTCTACCTACAAAGGTAGATCGGGTGGTAGGTGGATCAATAGGACGTGAAGATAGCCCTTTTAAGGGCTAATCCTCACGTCCCCGCACTGTTTTGTGAACTTATATTAAACGTTTATGCTAATTTTGTTATGCGGCTACTGGGACGCGGAGTAGCCGCAGCTGTGGCTACAAGGCGCGGCTACTGCACGCCCCAGTAGCCACTTTACCCCTCCTGTGCGGGGACGTGAGGATTAGCCCTTAAAAGGGCTATCCTCACGTCCTATTGATCCACCTACCACCCGATCTACCTTTATAGGTAGATTCGTGGTGGTAGGTCCCCTTTAAGCACAGGGTACTCCGATACTCAATTTTTACTGCTTCCCCAAAACAGCTCTGGTTACCATGAGGGGAACTCTTGCTGTTATGGGGGAACTCTGGCTACTATGGGGGCTATCTGGCTACAAAGTGAGACACACTGGGGCTCATTTACTAAGGGTCCTAACCGCACATTTTCGTCGGGTTTCCCGAATTTTTCTGATTTCGACGAATTGTCCCGGGACTTTGGTGCACACGATCGGATTGTGGCGCATCGGCGCGAGCTTTCATGCAACAGAAATCGGTGGGTGTGTCCATCGGAAAACCTGACGGATTCGGATCTGCTGAATTTAAAAAAAAATTGTGTCGCAAGAATAGCACTCACATACACCGAGACCTAGAAGGTGAACTCTGGCGGACCTCAGCGCAGCAGCGACACCTGGTGGACATTGAGCGCACGACCTTAGTGAATCCCGGCAGAACCCGAATCAGCGTCGGAGAACGCACCGCTGGATCGGGTAAGTAAATCTGCCCCTCTGTCTGTTATGGGAATATTCTGGCTACTATGGGGACATTCTGGCAACTTAGGGGGTACTCTGGGTACTTTGGATGAACTCTGGCTGTTATGGGGGTACTGTGGATGTTATGGAGACACTCTAGCTGCTATTAGGGCACTGTGGCAGCTATGGAGGGTACTCTGGCTATTATGGTGGCACTCTGACAGCAATGGAGGGCTCTGTAGCTTTTATGGGGGTTCTCTGGCAGCTATCGTTGGCACTCTGGGTACTATGGGGGCACTCTGTCAGCTATGGTGGGCACTCTGGGTACTATGGGGGCACTCTGGCAGCTATGGGAAACACTATGGCAGCTATGGGGGACACTCTGGTGCTGTGTGAGGCACTCTGGTTTCTGTGGGGGGAGGGTACTCTGGCTGCTTTGGGGGAAACTATGACTGTTGGCCACTGTAGGGGTACATTTTGGCAATGTGTTCAGCTTTGAGGTTGCCCCTGAAGGGCAGATTGCAATGGTAATGCAGTATAAAGGTAACTGCTAAACAGCTTGAGTAGATACATTCATACAGTAATAACAGGACATGAAGCTGATGTGGCCCCCAGGGAAAATTGTTTTGACACCCTCCAGCACTATTGGCTCCAATAGATATAGAGTTGAATTGGTTACAATGAAGCTACAATTTGGCAAAACTATCTACTCATAATAATGTTTAGGAAATTTCATAACAGACTTTTTAGAAATTCTTTCCTACTGATACCATCTGCAAAGCCTCTCCACACGAACAAACTTACAGCTGTTCCCAAAATCCTGTAACTCCGGGAAGTTTGCTGTCTCGTCTAACGCTCGTCTAACATTAGGAGTTTTAGCACTTCAGGCATACATAAAATGTTCCTGACCAGCCAGTACCGCATCCCATGGAATATGTCTATGACCTCTTTTTTTTCGTACGGGTCACCCAAAATAGATATTGTGTCATGAATTGCTTGTTAAACAGGGTTCCATTGCCGTTTCCACGGCAACCGAACTAACTGATTTCTATACGAAAATCCCAAAAGGTCTGTAAGAAACACAAGGCTTACCTCGAACTGTCAAATCTGTATTTCTGCTGACAGAAGAGAACTACCCTTGATACCCAGACGTGCCTTGTTATGAGTGGCAAGTCGTACAGGGGATCTAAATGAGATCTTGTTTCAGAGCCGCTTTTACTTTATTGTCCTTTGCCGCTCACAATTTGCCCACGTCTCGAAACACCGAACATGACATCAATAATGTGTTCCAAGCAGATTCAATTAGAGACTATATTATATCATTAACAATAGAAAACTGTGCATTAATTAGGAGCAACTGGAGAAAAACGAGACAAAAAGAGATTCAACATGAGATGACACGAGTAGAATTTATATGGCATTGCACTCTCAAAGAAGTCATAGTACAACAGAAGGTGAGGGCAGTTATTAAAAAATAGAAATAAAAAATGTTTTATTTTGTAAAATGTAAACATAAAATAACCACCAAAAGAAATGAAGAAGACTGAATTGAAAATAACCCCAGGACTGGGTAAATTGTACACGGGAAATAGGGGTGAGATAGGTTAAAAGCTGCTGAAAGATCTGAAAGTAACAAGGAGTATTGACATTTGGACTCGCCGGCGAACAAATCAATGATGAATTTAGTAAGGTCACTTCCAGCAGAAAGCAGATTGCAAAGTGTGAAAAAGTTTTGTGGTGTGAAAGTTGGTCGTAAAGTTTTAGAGCAATTGTCAAAACTGTTTCGGTTAGTGTTTTATTGCCCCCATGAACTTGTCAAAGAATAAACTGGTAAATATACTCTGTGATCCTTCTTTGTCAGTGGTTGAACCATACAGTTCTGCTCAGGCCCGGCGCCAGCACTCGGCTTACCCAGGCAAGTGCCAGGGCCCCGGGGAGCTGGAGGGGCCCACTCGGGCCCCCGGATCAATTGTACTGGTGTCGCTTTAAGACACTGGTACAAATGATCCCCTTCCGGCTGGTGCTGTTTTCTGCCTCTATGTTGCACTCGTTGGGAGTCAGAAACTCACCTGTTTTGGTTCCCCCAAAGCTGCGCTCCGCAAAGGTATGCGACGGCTCTGAAGCCGGCGCACATGATGATGTCATTGGATCATGTGTGCCGGCTTCAGAGCTGGTGCGTAGAGCAGGCGCATGCTTCGGGGTAACGAGGAAAGGTGAGTTTGTTTTCTTTCCCGGTGAGGGGGCAGTGTAGCTCGAGCGGGGCAGTGTAGCTGGAGGGGGG